>BLSH010153007.1:132517-145491 GCA_018402905.1 Glandirana rugosa
TCAATAAAAGACTAAGAAACGGCGTTATAGCGTCAGGGTGATATTCAGTACCTAACAGTGGTAATGATCATCTTTATTTTTTACCTTCTTTTTTTTTAGGGTATCAAACACCAATTGAAAACATAATTGGTTATATGCGAATAACCCTAAAAAAAATGGTTTTTGTACATCGTCTTATGTATAACCGGATTTGACTACTTCTGTAAAATATAAAAGTTTAAAAAAAGTTTAAAAAAAAAAATAATAAATAAAAATAAATTAAAACAAATATTGATCTCAACTCGCTTGAAGATCTTCAGGCTCAAGACGACCAAGCCGTCTTGAAGCCGTTCGGGGTCCGGGACAAAGTTCGGGTTCTGTCCGGACCCGAACCCGGACTTTGTCCCGAAGTTCTGCCGAACCAGCAGAACTCGGACTTCTAGAAGTTCGCTCAACTCTAGTTATAAACAAAATTAAATAAAAATAAATAATAAAAAAAAAAATTTGAAAAAAATTTGAAAATATAAAATGTCTTCATCAGTTTAGGCCAATATGTATTCTGCTACATGTTTTTGGTAAAAAAAATCCCAATAAGCGTATATTGGTTAATACAAAAGTTAACCACAAACTATGGGATTTTTTTTTCTTCCATTTTTTATTTCTACTAGTAATGGTGACAATCCATGACTTATAGTGGGACTGCGATATTGCGGCAAAGAATCAGAAAATAACTGTGACACTAATACAGTGATCAGTGCTAAAAATATACACTGTCACTGTACTAATGACACTGGCTTAGAGGGGGTTAAACATCAGGGGTGATGAAAGGGTTAACTGTGTGCCTAGCTAGTGTGTTTGTGTACTATGGGAGGTGCTTTTACAAGGGGAAGGCATAGATCCATGTTCCTACTTTACAGGAACACAGGATCCATTCCTTCCCTACTGACAGAATGGTGATCTGCCTTGTTTACATAGGCAGATTTCCACTCTGCCTCTCTGCTTAACAATTGGTGGGTGCCAATGGACATCGAGTCTGTGGTACCCGCAGATCAGCCCCCGCTGTGTAAAGTCACAGCGTCGCACATGCGCACCCCAGATTAAGAAGTGTTGGATCACGTACTAGGCACGGGATCCGGTGCAGCAGTGCCACCTTGCCACAGTATAAGTGCAGTCAGTTCCATAAATATTGGGACATCTACACAATTCTAATCTTTTTGGCTCTATACACCACCACAATGGATTTGAAATTAAACTAACAAGATGTGCTTTAACTGCAGACTTTCAGCTTTAATTTGAGGGTATTTACATCCAAATCAGGTGAATGGTGTAGGAATTACAACAGTTTGTATATGTGCCTCCCACTTTTTAATGGACCAAAAGTAATGGGACAATTGGCTGCTCAGCTGTTCCATGGCCAGGTGTGTGTTATTAACTCATTATCCCATTTACAAGAAGCAGATAAAAGGTCCAGAGTTAATTTCAAGTGTGCTATTTGCATTTGGAATCCGTTGCTATCAACTCTCAATATGAGATCCAAAGAGCTGTCACTATCAGTGAAGCAAGCCATCATTAGGCTGAAAAAACAAAACAAACCCATCAGAGAGATAACAAAAACATTAGGTGTGGCCAAATCAGCTGTTTGGGACATCCTTAAAAAGAAAGAACGCACCGGTGAGCTCAGCAACACCAAAAGACCCGGAAGACCATGAAAAACAACTGTGGTGGATGACCGAAGAATTCTTTCCCTGGTGAAGAAAACACCCTTCACAACAGTTGGCCAGATCAAGAACACTCTCCAGGAGGTAGGTGTATTCGTGTGTCATAGTCAACAATCAAGAGAAGACTTCACCAGAGTGAATACAGAGGGTTCACCACAAGATGTAAACCATTGGGGAGCCTCAAAAACAGGAAGGCCAGATTAGAGTTTGCCAAACAACATCTAAAAAAGCCTTCACAGTTCTGGGAAAACATCCTATGGACAGATGAGACCAAGATCAACTTGTACCAGAGTGATGGGAAGAGAAGAGTATGGAGAAGGAAAGGAACTGCTCATGATTAGAGTTGAGCGAACCCGGACTGTAAAGGGGTGTCCGTGCCCGAACCCGGACATTTGAAAAAAAGTCCGGGTTCAGTATTCGGGTATTTGTCGCACCTTTTCTATAGCTGCAGGGCAGCCAATCAACAAGCGTTTCACTCGTTTGCCCTTAGAAACCCTCACAGCCATGCCTTCCAATGGCATGGCTGTGATTGGCCAGTGCATCATGTGACTCAGACAATTTTTGGTGCCTGTTGAATAGCTGCAGGGCAGCCAATCAACACGCGTTTCACTCGTTTGCCCTTAGAAGCCATCACAGCCATGCCTACTATTGGCATGGCTGTGATTGGCCAGTGCATCATGTGACCCAGCCTCTATATGAGCTGCAGTCACATATGCCGCGTTTCACATCATCTCAGGCTAGTGTAGGGAGAGCATGCTGCCGGCACTGTGAGGGATAGATTACGATCTAATATGATGTCATCCTGCATTACAGACAGATTCCTGGCGGTGCTGTGAGGCGAAAGCTTAGCGTTCTAAAACCATCTGTTACTGGACTAGGTACAGTTTACTAGTGCTGTGAGGGATAGATTACCAATCTAATATGATCTCATCCTGCATTACAGACAGGTTCCTGGCGGTGCTGTGAGGGGAAAGCTTAGCGTTCTAAAACCATCTGATACTGTACTAGGTACAGTTTACTAGTGCTGTGAAGGAAAGATTGCAGATCTAATATGATCTCATCCTGCATTACAGACAGGTTCCTGGCGGTGCTGTGAGGGGAAAGCTTAGCATTCTAAAACCATCTGATACTGGACTAGGTACAGTTTACTAGCGCTGTGAGGGATAGATTACCAATCTAATATGATCTCATCCTGCATTACAGACAGGTTCCTGGCGGTGCTGTGAAGGGAAAGCTTAGCGTTCTAAAACCATCTGATACTGGACTAGGTACAGTTTACTAGTGCTATGAGGGATAGATTACCTATCTAATATCATCTCATCCTGCATTACAGACAGGTTCCTGGCGGAGCTGTGAGGCGAAAGATTAGCGTTCTAAAACCATCTGATACTGGACTAGGTACAGTTTACTGGTGCTGTGAGGGACAGATTATTGCTCTAAAATCATCTCATAATGCTATAGGGAGAGGTTCCTGCTGCTCCTGTGAGGGACAGATTATTGTTCTAAAATCCTCTCATAGTGCTATAGGGAGAGGTTCCTGCTTCTCCTGTGAGGGACAGATTATTGTTCTAAAATCATCTCATAGTGCTGTTGGGAGAGGTTCCTGCTGCTGGTGTGAAGGACAGATTATTGTTCTAAAATCATCTCTAAGTGCTATAGGGAGAGGTTCCTGCTGCTCCTGTGAGGGACAGATTATTGTTCTAAAATCATCTCATCATAGTGCTAAAGGGAGAGGTTCCTGCCGCTGGTGTGAGGGACAGATTATTGTTCTAAAATCAGGTCATATTACTATAGGGAAAGTTACCTGCTGCTCCTGTGAGGAACAGATTATTGTTCTAAAATCATCTCATGTTGCTATAGGGAGAGGTTCCTGCTGCTCCTGTGAGGGACAGATTATTGTTCTAAAATCATCTCATCATAATGCTATAGGGAAAGGTTCCTGCTGCTCCTGAGAGGGACAGATTATTGTTCTAAAATCATCTCATACTGCTAGAAGGAGAGGTTCCTGCTGCTGGTGTGAGGGACAGATTATTGTTCCAAAATCATCTCATAGTGCTATAGGGAGAGGTTCCTGCTGCTCCTGTGAAGGACAGATTATTGTTCTAAAATCATCTCTTAGTGCTATAGGAGAGGTTTCTGCTGCTTCTGCGAGGGACAGATTATTGTTCTAAAATCATCTCATAGTGCTATAGGGAGAGGTTCCTGCTACTCCTGTGAGGGACAGATTATTGTTCTAAAATCATCTCATCATAGTGCTATAGGAGAGGTTCCTGCAGCTCCTGTGAGGGACAGATTATTGTTCTAAAATCATCTCATCATAGTGCTATAGGGAGAGGTTCCTGCTGCTGGTGTGAGGGACAGATTATTGGTCTAAAATCATCTCATAGTGATATAGGGAGAGGTTCCTGCTGCTGGTGTGAGGGCCAGATTATTGTTCTAAAATCATCTCATAGTGCTATAGGGAGAGGTTCCTGCTGTTCCTGTGAGGGCCAGATTATTGTTCTAAAATCATCTCATCATAGTGCTCTAGGGAGAGGTTCCTGCTGCTCCTCTGAGGGACAGATTATTGTTCTAAAATCATCTCATCATAGTGCTACAGGGAGAGGTTCCTGCTGCTCCTGTGAGGGACAGATTATTGTTCTAAAATCATCTCATTATAGTGCTGTAGGGAGAGGTTCCTTCTGCTCCTGTGAGGGACAGATTATTGTTCTAAAATTGTCTCATCATAGTGCTACAGGGAGAGGTTCCTGCTGCTCCTGTGAGGGACAGATTATTGTTCTAAAATCATCTCATCATAGTGCTATAGGAAGAGGTTCCTGCTGCTCCTGTGAGGGGTAGATTATTGTTCTAAAATCATCTCATCATAGTGCTATAGGGAGAGGTTCCTGCTGCTGGTGTGAGGGACAGATTATTGTTCTAAAATCATCTCATAGTGCTAGAAGGAGAGGTTCCTGCTGCTTCTGTGAGGGACAGATTATTGTTCTAAAATCATCTCATCATAGTGCTAGAGGGAGAGGTTCCTGCTGCTCCTGTGAGGGACAGATTATTGTTCTAAAATCATATCATCATAGTGCTAGAGGGAGAGGTTCCTGCTTCTCCTGTGAGGGACAGATTATTGTTCTAAAATCATCTCATCATAGTGCTACAGGGAGAGGTTCCTGCTGCTCCTGTGAGGGACAGAATATTGTTCTGAAATCATCTCATAGTGCTAGAGGGAGAGGTTCCTGCTGCTCCCGTGAGGGACAGATTATTGTTCTAAAATCATATCATCATCATGCTAGAGGGAGAGGTTCCTGCTGCTTTTGTGAGAGACAGATGATTGTTCTAAAATCATATCATCATAGTGCTAGAAGGAGAGGTTCCTTCTGCTCCTGTGAGGGACAAATTATTGTTCTAAAATCATCTCATCATAGTGCTATAGGTAGAGGTTCCTGCTGCTCCTGTGAGGGACAGATTATTGTTCTAAAATGATATCATCATAGTGCTAGAGGGAGAGGTTCCTGCTGCTCCTTGGAGGGACAGATTATTGTTCTAAAATAATCTCATAGTGCTAGAGGGAGATGTTCCTGCTGCTCCTGTGAGGGACAGATTATTGTTCAAAAATCATCTCATCATAGTGCTACAGGAAGAGGTTCCTGCTGCTCCTGTGAGGGACAGATTATTGTTCTAAAATCAAATCATCATAGTGCTAGAGGGAGTAGTTCCTGCTGCTCCTGTGAGGGACAGATTATTGTTCTAAAATCATCTCATCATAGTTCTAGAGGGAGAGGTTCCTGCTGCTCCCTTGAGGGACAGATTATTGTTCTAAAATCATATCATCATAGTGCTAGAGGGATAGGTTCCGGCTGCTCCTGTGAGGGACAGATTATTGTTCTAAAATAATCTCATCATAGTGCTAGAGGGTGTGCGGGCAATTATAATACCTTGTGTGCATTATATTTTGCCTGCGCTAATAAGTGCACTTTTCAGCTCTTTTGCATAATGCATTTGAGTGCACTCGTGTTAAAGCAAGCAAGTAAGACAGACACCATAGCTGTTCTCACATTGCAAGCTCGAAAAACAGTCCTGCCTATCAATGCTTGCTGCTTTCATTTATATGATTCAGACATAGATAACAAAAGGACTTGGTGGCTTCACAATCAGCCAATCAGCCTCCAAGGCACAGTCACATGACATGAGCTCAATACAAAACAACAACCAATGACACACTTGTTTATATTCAAACGATACAATAAAAGAGGCATGCGTGCATGTGGAATGGCTTGAGTCACAGCCGTTGGGTGGGTGGAGATTCACAGACTCCAGATAACAATGAAAGCCATGTGGAAACATGGCTTCCATTGAAACCAATGCGTTATCTCACAGAGGCCCTCCAAGCAAAACGGCATGCATGCAAAGCCCGAGCTGCCATTACAACAAATCACTATCAAATACAGCTCTATGAACTATATCTCATAGTGATTATACTACTGTTCCATTAAAGGGTAAATTATGCACAAAGGAATATAGCTGTAGATTTCTGCCACATTGATCTGATGCGACAGAAAGCTTACAGATCATTATCCTTACAGAAAAGGCAATACTGATTCCATACAGCAAGTACATCGCCGCCAAGCAGATCAATCTCTACATAATTCAGGGGCCCCCCGATTGACGGTAATACACACGCGCCACGGAATGTGCATCGCACCGCAAAGATACGGACCGGCGTTTGCTCCAGCATTAACCGCTCAGGGCGCCTGCTGGCCGGGGTGATCGGGCAGGTAGCGTGTGGTTACCAAATAATGGAAGGTTTCCATTGTAAGTGGTCTGTCCGCAATATCGGTTAAAGCCATATTCGCTGTACACAGCGAATACCGGTAAACCGACACTGGGAGACACTGTGACAATACGAAATAAACATATCCTAAATTTCTACAACAAGGGAGAGGTCCCTGCTGCTCCTGTGAGGGAAAGATTATTGTTCTAAAATCATCTCATAGTGCTATAGGAAGAGGTTCCTGCTGTTCCTGTGAGGGACAGATTATTGTTCAAAAATCATCTCATACTGGTATAGGGAGAGGATCCTGCTGCTGGTGTGAGCGGTGCATTTCTTGCACAAAAATAAAAAGTGCATCTACGTTGCTGTTTTGCAAAAAAAAAAAAAAGAAGAATTTATTCTTCTTTTTTTTGTATTAATAAATAGTGCTACATAGTACATTTGCGTCCAGAATGAGTAGAGCGTCAAATAAGGGACGTGGTCGGGGTCGTGGTGCTGCTGGTGCTGCTGGTGCTGCTGGTGTTGGGGGTGTTGGTGAAGTTCCTGTTGCAAGGAGAGAACGTGGTCGATTTGTGCCAGCTACACGCACAAGTGAAACACCTTCCTCAGGAACGAGTAGCCGACAGAACCTTCAAAGTTATATGGAAGGCCCGAATGCCGCTCAAGGAATGGTGAGGCCAGAACAAGTACAGGCGATAGTAGATTGGGTGGCTGATAATGCCTCCAGTTCCTTCACATTGTCTCCCACCCGATCCCTTGATGAAAGCTCAGAGTTGGCACCTGAACCCCATGGCCATCTGTCTTTCACCCTTGCAAATTAGCCAAACAGTCTGAGCCCCAAGTCATCCACATAGCCCTGCCCCAGAATTGGAAAACATTGAGTTCACCGATGCCCAACCACTTCTGTTGCAGGATGAGGACGTGGAAACACTAGTGCAGCAGGTCTCTGATGATGACGAAACACAGGTGCTAACTGCTGCAGCTTTCCTCAGTGTGCAGACTGAAAAGGAGGGCAGTGGTGAAAGCTGGGTGGAAGATGATGTGGAGGAGGATGATGAGGTCCTAGACCCCACATGGAATGAAGGTCATGAGAGTGATGTGTGCAGTTTGGAGGAAGAGGTGGTGGTCGCACAGAGGCACCAGCACAGCAAAAGAGGAAGCAGGTTGCAAAAGTGGAGCGACCGTCCCCTAGACAGTACGCCTGCTACTACCCACCGCACCCAGGGACCTAGCACACCAAAGGCAGCTCAAAGACATTCCCCGGCATGGCAGTTCTTCAGACAATGTGCTGACGACAAGACACGAGTGGTTTGCATGCTTTGCAATGAGAGCCTGAAGCGAGGCATAAATGTTCTAAACCTGAGCACAACTTGCATGACCAGGCATCTACATGCAAAGCATGAGCTGCAGTGGAATAAGCACCTCAAAATCCAAGAAAGGTCTCGGCCTCCTCCTGCTTCCTCTTCTGCTGCTGCCTCGGCCTCTTCCTCCACCTCCACAGTGCCAGTGTCACCTGCCACCCAGCAAACAGATGATGTGACAGCAACGCCACCATGTCCACCACCGTCCCCAAACAATTCCACATGGTCCCATGGAAGCTTACAGCTCTCCATCTCCCAAACACTGAAGAGAAAGAGGAAGTACCCCCCTACCCACCCGCGATCCCTGGCCCTGAATGCCAGCATTCCAAAATTCCAGGCCTTTTAAATGCTGTCATTCTGTCTGGTGGACACGGACACTTTTAAAAACCTGATGGCAGTGACTGTCCCACAGTACGTGGTACCCCGCCACCACTACTTTTCCAGGCGAGCCATCCCTTCACTGCACAAACAAGTCGGGGACGAGAGCAAGTGTGCACTGCACAACGCCATCTGTGGCAAGGTCCACATAACCACTGATATGTGGACCAGTAAGCACGGGCAGGGACGCTATATTTCGATAACTGCACACTGGGTAAATGTAGTGGCGGGAGGGCCTGAGGCGGCTAGACGTTTGCCCTTCCGCCACAGAGGATTGCAGAGCATTTCTCTGACTCCTGTTGCTTCCTCCTCCTACTGCGCTTCCTCCTCCTCTACCACCTCCTCATCCGCTCAGCGTAACACCTTCACCACCAACTTCAGCACATCCAGGGGGAAACGACAGCAGGCTGTATTAAAACTGATATGTTTGGGGGATAAACCCCACACTGCGCAGGAGCTGTGGACGGGCATTGAACAACAGACCGATGAGTGGTTGTTGCCACTGAGCCTCAAGCCCGGCCTGGTGGTGTGCGATAATGGGCAAAATCTCGTAGCGGCTCTGGGCCTAGCCAGTTTGACGCACATCCCTTGCCTGGCGCATGTGCTGAATTTGGTGGTGCAGAAATTTCTAAACAACTACCCGGATATGTCAGAGCTGCTGCAGAAAGTGTGGGCCGTCTGTGCGCGCTTTCAGTGTTCTCACCCTGCTGCTGCTCGCCTGTCTGCGCTGCAGCGGAACTTCGGCCTTTCCGCTCACCGCCTCCTATGCGACGTGCCCACAAGGTGGAACTCCACCTTGCACATGCTGGAGAGACTGTGCGAGCAACAGCAGGCAATAGTGGAGTTTCAGCTGCAGCACGCACGGGTCAGTCTCTCTGCGGAACAGCACCACTTCACCACCAATGAGTGGGCCTCCATGCGAGACCTGTGTACCATATTGCAGTGTTTCGAGTACTCCACCAACATGGCCAGTGCCGATGACGCTGTTCTCAGCGTTACTATCCCACTTCTATGTCTCCTTGAAAAAACACTTCGGGCGATGATGGAAGAGAATGTGGCACAGGAGGAAGAGGAGGAGGAAGAGGGGTCATTTCCACGGTTATCAAGCCAGTCATTCACAAGTGGCTCAGAGGGTGGGTTCCTGCATCAGCATAGGCCAGGTAAAAAATTTTCAAACCAGGGCACAGTTCTGGAGGATGAGGAGGACGAGGATGATGATGATGAGGAGGAGGAACCGTGTTCACAGCAGGGTGGCACCCAACACAGCTCGTGGGCATCACTGGGGCGTGGCTGGGGGGGATACGGAGGACACAGATTATACACCTCCCACAGAGGACAGCTTGTCTTTGCCTCTGGGCAGCCTGGCATACATGAGCGACTACATGCTGCAGTGCCTGCTCAACGACAGCCGAGTTGCCCACATTGTAACTTGTGCTGATTACTGGGTGGCCACCCTGCTGGATCCCCGTTACAAGGACAACGTGCCGTCCTTAATTCACTCACTGGAGCGTGATCGGAAGATGCGCGACTACAAGCGCACACTGGTAGAAGCACTGCTGAGGTCATTCCCAAATGACACAGGGGGCTCAGTGGAAGCATAAGGCGAAGGCGGAGGATCAGGAAGAGGTCACCAACGCAGCTGTGGCACCGCCAGCACCTCAGAAGGCAGGGTTAGCATGGCCGAAATGTGGAAAAGCTTTGTCAGCAGCACGCCACAACAAACAGCACCACCAGCTGATAGGCAACGTCTTAGCAGGAGGCAGCATTTCAGCAACATGGTGGAACAGTATGTGTGCACACGCCTACACGTACTGACTGATGGGTCTGCCCCATTCAGCTTCTGGGTCTCCAAATTTGGCACATGGCCTGAGCTTGCCCTTTATGCCTTGAAGGTGCTGGCCTGCCCTGCAGCCAGTGTATTGTCTGAACGCGTGTTTAGCATGGCAGGGGGCGTTATCACAGACAAGCGCAGCCGCCTGTGCACAGCCAACGTGGACAAGCTAACGTTTATTAAAATGTACCAGGTATGGATCCACAAGACTTGTCTGTACCGTGTGCAGAATAGACATTTAGACCAGCCTCACACAGCCATTGGTATACTTGTTTTTTTGAATATGCCTCAATATTCTGGGGGTTTATACCCCAATTAGAAAAAAAAACAAACAACAAAAAGTGTTGGCTACCTTCTCCTCCTCCTCCTCCACCACCGCCACTTCTACCTACACTGCCACGGTCACGGCCTAGTCAACTCCTAGGCTCCTACTCCACATCCCCCCCTTCCCATTTTTATTTTTTTATTTGATTTTAAGTTATTTTCCCTATCCCCATTTTTTTGTAGGGCACTTGTCCTACTCTTACCCCCATTTTACTTCCTTTTGCAGCCCCCTAGCACTTGCCAGGACTTTTTTACAGCCATTTTTGTGCCGATGGGCACCCATTGACTTCAATGGGGTTCGGGGTAAAGTTCAGGTCAAGTTCGGTACTGAACCCGAACTTTTTCGCGAAGTTCGGCCGGACCCGCCGAACCCGAACATCCAGGTGTCCGCTCAACTCTAGATATAATAAAATATTTACAAAACTGTGAGGGTGTACTCACTTTTTTGAGATACTGTATGTCTCTGTTCAATGAGCGGCTTCGTCAGCTTGGTGCTTTAATCCTAATGCAGCAGCCGCTACACATGTGCAGAATAGACCTTGTGCAGAATAGACATTTAGACCGACCTCATACAGCCATTGGTATACTTGTTTATTTTTAATATGTCTCAATATTTTGGGGGCTACCCCAATTAGAAAAAAAACCAAACAAACAAAAAACAGTGTTGGCTACCTCCTCCTCCTCCACCGCCACTTCCACCTACACCGCCACGGTCACAGCCTACTCAACCTCCTACTCCACATCCACCTCCTCCTCCATTTTTTTAAATGTGATTTTAAGTTATTTCCCTATCCACATTTGTTTGTAGGGCACTTGTCCAGGGATGAAACCCACCGTCTATGATGTCTATGCATTCCAGACTTCAGGCTGTAATTGACTGCAAAGGATTTGCAACCAAGTATTAAAAAGTGAAAGTTTGATTTATGATTGTAAATCTGTTCCATTACTTTTAGTCCCCTAAAAAGTGGGAGGCACATTTACAAACTGTTGTAATTCCTACACTCTTCACCTGATTTGGATGTAAATACCCTCAAATTAAAGCTGAAAGTCTGCAGTTAAAGCACATCTTGTTTGTTTCATTTCAAATCCATTGTGGTGGTGTATAGAGCCAAAAGGATTAGAATTGTGTAGATGTCCCAATATTTATGGACCTGACTGTACATTATACTGACGGCAAGTGGTTAAAGCAGAGTTTAACCATTTCCCGAAACAGTTACATTCAAGTCATGCCATGAATGATAACCATCAAAGTTGCTTGTGTTTGCGAACAAACTTTCAAGTCATCAAATAGTTGGTGTTATAATTGATTACATGTGCAGCACATGGTAACTGCAGATCAGACAGAGGTTAGGATGACATCTTTGTTGACTGTTTTAGTGCTGCTTTAATGGCCGTTTCTGTACAGAGATGTAAATAATGTTCATAATTTGCAATGTATGCTTTTATGCAATTTTTTTATTTGCTCCTGTCCATTTGCTTTCTGAGCTTGGTCGAGTATCAGCTCTTAAATGGTAGTAAACTCCGCTATATAGTGTTCATTTTAGGTTAGGTCACAGGTAGGTTATGCCATAAAGTGCTAGTATGCACAGCATTTTAGTACATTATGACAGACTTACATGTCGAAAGTAGAGTTGAGCGAACCTCTGGAAGTTCGGGTTCTGCTGGTCCGGCCGAACTTCGGGACAAAGGTCCGGACGGAACCCGAACGATCGCACGGACACCGAACCCCATTGAAATCAATGGGGACCCGAACTTTTAGGCCTCATACACAAGGGCGTATCTAAAAAAATAAACAAAACGTCGGGTCCGACGTCAAGGAAAAAAAGTCAACGTTTTTCGGCGTTATGCATTGGCGTTTTTGAGCGTTAGTGAGCGTCGGCGTCAATAGGCGTTTTTTAAAAAAAATCATCCCTCTGCTATTTTTCAACCTAAAAACGTTGGCGTCAAAAAACGCCGGAAAACGCCGGTACAATATTAGGTGGCGTTTGTTGGCGTTTTGTGGCGTCGGCGTCAAAAAACGTCAAAACATTACAGCCTCAGAACGCGATGGCCATGGGTTCTACTTTCTGCTCACTAACGCCGACGCCACCTACAGCTCAAAAATGCCTAAGTTTTTATGGGGCCATTGACTAACATGGAGAGCTGCAAAAAACGCCAGAAAACGCCGGCGTCAAAAAACGTCCGTGTGTATGAGGCCTTAGGCACAAAAATGGCTGTAACAAAGTCCTGGAAAGCCCTAGAGGGCTGCAAAAGGAAGGAAATGGGGATAAGGGTGGGACAAGTGACCTACAAAGAAATGGGGACAGGGGTTAAGGTGGATGTGACGGTGCCAGTGCCGGATCAGTTGGAGATCCGAGGATGAGGTGTAGGTGGGGGAAGGGTAAAAAAATAAACTAAAATTAAATAAAAGGGATAGGGGTAAAAAAACATCCCGTGAACGGGATCAAACTTCTACTAAAATCTTGTCAATATACCGAAGATGGCAATTAATTATGAAAAGTCTGTGTCAAACTTCTACTAGGTGTAAGTGGAGGTAAAAACGTAAAAAATACAAAAATAAAAAAAAATTTATAAATTTCAATAAAGGGACAGGGGTAAAGAAACATCCAGTGAACAGGGTGGGA
>BLSH010153007.1:227920-250934 GCA_018402905.1 Glandirana rugosa
GCAACAGCACAGACAGCAGTAGTAAAGTAATCTATCTCAGGATGCAGGATCAGGTCTTAAAATGGCTAAAATCTGTCCCTCACGCCGTCAGCTACCTTTCCCTATACTAACCCAAGGAGCATGTGACTGCAGCACTGTGACTCCAGCTTATAAAGAGGCTGGGTCACATGATGCACCGGCCAATCACAGCCATGCCATTAGTAGGCATGGCTGTGATGGCTTCTAAGGGCAAACCAGTGAAACACTTGTTGATTGGCTGCCCTGCAGCTTCTCAACACGTGGAGTAAAATAGCAGAACCCCGGACCGAACCCGAACGATTTTTGAAATGTCCGGGTCCGGGTCCGTGCCACGGACACCCTAAAGTTCGGTACGGACCCGAACGTTACAGTCCGGGTTCGCTCAACACTACTACCAAGTACACAAAAATCTGGGCTGACTGGATTGCGTTTAAATCCACAGATGAGTACAACAACATAACAAATACCTAATTTGTTCTTTAATCGAGCTAGGACCAAGTCCCCCACCACAACCCATAAAACACAGTCAAGGAGTTCCCCCTATACCCCCTTCCTGCTCCCTTATACCCCCCACTCCCCTCACCCCCCCTCCTTCGCTCTCACCCTTCCTGTCATACCACCCGACAGCGCTGGTCACTTGAGGGGGGATAGGAAGGCCATAAGAGCGACTCTAAGTCCCAAATCACAGTCATGAGATACAGAACCCACCAAATACACATAATGCACCCATTACCACGCCACATCCCCTAAAGAGTTCAATGTATGCAATTACTGAGCCTCATCGTAACCCATGTCCTAAGAGAACCACATGTGAACCACCCTCTTCCTTACACGCATTTCTAGCTCCCTCGCTGCTTCCTACTCCCGCATTACATATGCCCCACAGGATTCCACCTTCTAATCTGAGAACACATGTAAGGCTGATACACATAAAAACGTAGTAGGAACGATGGAAGTCTTACACAAAGATGACATGGCATTCTCTTGATTCTGATATTTTAGACATTTAAATTGTTGCATCTGTGTTATATGTGAAAGCCCCGGACGTAATAGTACACTGTATCCTGGTGAGCCTTCAATTAAATCCTTTTTGGAAAATTAAAACATATTTTTTCCCCCACAACTGGTGATCTCCTTCCCTTAAAGAGGGATCCCTGGCCCATATGTTAGGAAGCCGGGGACCCTACAAAATGCCCCTGTTAACGTAACCTTGCTCTTGGAGATTTACTAGTTTCCTGGGGGCACCTGTCACCACTACCTCCGGGGGGGGGTCAGGGGACTGGCTAGACAGGGACACCATTCTCCTCTTCTCCTATTTCTCTCCTCTTACTACCCCCCCTTTTCTCCTCTTTCTCTTTTCTCTCAAGGCTCCCCACTTCGCCTACCTTTTTTTTTCTCTTACCTAAATATAAGAATCACTGGTGCTGTTTAAATAGACTCCATATAATTACTTTAGCCTACTAGTAGGCATGTCATGTATAAGATCCATGTATCCTGAAACCATGCCCTTCTCTTTTTATGCTGTCTTTGTATTTCAAAATTTCACATTTGTAGTAATATGCCATCACTATGTTTGCCACTCCTTTTTCGATGATGTCGACTTCACTTGCCTTATCATTTATACACCCAAATGTTCTGTCAACCCACTATGACCTCTTTATTTGTGCAAAGATATCTGTAATTTCATGGATATTACCGGGTGTAAACATTTGTTATGACAATTTTCAAATAAAACTTTATGAGAAAAAAAAAAAAAAAAAAGAAAATGTTGTGTTTGAGAAATCTTTTAGCATATATGAATTGCAGCACAAACCTTTGGGACCTAACCTAATCTCAAACCTCACTAAAGTAATTATTATCACAATGTATTTAAAGTGTATATGTTGAACGTGCACCTTTTTTCAGGTTTTGTGTAAAATGGTTGTGGTTTTCTGTGTTTGGTTTTCCCATTGTGGAGCTTCACCTTCTCTATTAGCCCAGGTGATCATTGTCACCAAAACATAAAGTGATTGAAAATCCAAAATCCGTACTCTGTATAAAAATACAAGTTTGGGCTATACATGTATTTAAAACCCACATAGTCTGCATGAAATCAGCATTTAAATCTGTAGCAGCATATGCTACTATTGGACTGTCTATGGTCAATCTATCATTGCTCATTGAACATACAACTACTAAGTGGTAGGTTTGCATACAAAATCTATCCAATCTTTTCTCTAGAGTATGCTTTTATAAATAGTCTTCAGTCCTGAGCGTGCTTTTTGGTATATACTTAAATACTTATTTACTGTAAGTGTAAAATTGGTAACTTTTTCAGTCTTCACTAACCTCCCTTTGCTGCAACATGAGCAGTGACATTTGAAGTGGGATCTGGAATCATTGTTCCATGTATATAATGAAGCCATGCAGGAGTGGAGACCCTAATTCCACCTCCTGAACTTCACTACCGATTGGTTGGTTAGCTGCCTATCACAGTTTATAGCCAATAGTGAGAAGAGCACCGGGCAGGCCAGGGCACATTAAGAAGCTGGTATCCCTTTGGAAATAGTGCCCAGGGTTTGGGGTGCTCCTGGAAACCATAACTGGAATTGGGTTTGCAGGAACCTGGAGCTGACTACCATCCAGTTTAAATATCTTTTACACATCTTATTCAGATCAAGAAACAGGACCGTCTATATACACCTCCGTATATACACTCCTTCTTCCTCCAGCACTGACACTTGCTGAACGTTACATTCCTTCACTTCTCTTCAGCACTGACATTTGCTGAATGCCACACTCCTTCACTTCTCTCCAGTACTAACACTTGCTGATCATTACACTCCTCACAGTGAGGCCTGAAGAGATATTTAGCAGACCTCAATTACCTCTTCCTCCACCCTAGCTAGCACATGGTGAGGCCGCCATTCCTGACGGCAGGATCTCCAGACCGCCCATTACAGGCAAGGGCCACAGGCCCTAAAAGTGTAGCTGTGTACAAATGTGCTAGAAGGGTTTTATGGACTACTGCTCCCAGCCCATCCTCTTCCAGGCCACCTCAGCCTTCCTGGCTGCTCCGGCCTACTCCACTGCCCAGTGACACTGCTCCCCTGACTGGCTCCTCTGACCTCCGCAGACTGTCCACTGTATCCTCCCAGCTTGCTCTAGTCCTCTTCTCTAGCTCCCGGGTATGTCACTCACCGACACTGGTGTATCCTTTAAAGAGTCTTTTCCTGTAGCCTCTCGGTTGCTCTACTGCTCCCTTGTGCTCCTTCAGGATCTCTCTTCCTGGCTGCACTCAAGCTCCCAGGCCTCAAGGTCACCCCCCCCCGCCAGACTGGAGGCTCCCGTGACTCCGCAACCTCTGCTACATCTCCACTCTTCCACCCGACACTCTCCTCCCCCAGTGGTCAGACCACAGTATTTAAGGTGATAATAGGTGTATTGCGCTTAGGATAAAGGTTGCTCGACTGCTGCCCTCCAGTATTCCCTCCCGTGGGTGGGATTGGTGTAAAGTGAATGAGGTTTGGGTGTGGCGCTGTCTGAGCTTTGGGTATAGGGGAAAATAGTGTATGTCAGTGCAAAAAACGCTAATAAAGTGCACTGAAACTATTGCACTTTATTAGCGTTTTTTGCACTGACATACACTATTTTCCCCTATACCCAAAGCTCAGACAGCGCCACACCCAAACCTCATTCACTTTACACAGTATTTAAGGAGGCCTGCCCCACTGCCAATCCAAGTTGGGGATTGGTCAGGGCTCCTTAACATACCTCAGAAAGTCCCACTTTTTTTCCACCCCCCTTTCCAGAGCCTTCTGGAAACAAAGGGGAGGGGTAACCAAGGGGTGTTCCTTCCTGTAGTCTCCAGCTCTTCCTGGGCCACTCCCCTGCCCAGATCAAAACATTCAGGCCTGCACAATAGTCAGCACCTATTCACTATGGGGGAGCTACACTTATGACCTTTTTACCTAAAATAGTAACAAAAATAATTGCTTTTTATACTTTCTGATCTGCCCAGGATAAGTGTGAGCATACACAGCGACCTCACATATCCTTTCTTCCATTTCTCCTTACCCCACATTGACCTATGCATCCCATAGTGCTTTAGAAAGTTAATTTTCTGTGTTGGTGCTCATTGGGCCAATTTGTGGATGGTTTAAGATTATTATTATTATTATTACAGGATTTATATAGCGCCAACAGTTTACGCAGCACTTTACAATATAAAAGGGAGACAATACAGTTACACTACAATAAAATACAAGAGGATTAAGAGGGCCCTGCTCAGATGAGCTTACAATCTAATAGGGTGGGGCAGGTACTACAAAAGGTTGTAACTGTGGGGAATGAGCTGATGGAAGTGGTAAAAGATTAGTTGGAGGTGTGATAGGCTTCCCTGAAGAGATGAGTTTTCAGAGATTGCATTAAGGTAGTGAGAGTAGGAGATAGCCAGACAGATTGAGGTAGAGCATTCCAGAGGATGGGAGAGGCTCTGGAGAAATCCTGGAAGAAGGATACAAGGGAGCTTGAGAGTAGGAGGTCTTGGGAGGAGCGGAGAGGACGGATTGGGTGATATTTGGAGACAAGATTGAGGATGTAGCTCGGGGCAGAGTTGTGAATGGCTTTGTACTGTAATTTGTGGTTAGTATTTAGAATTTAATTCACTGGGCGATTGGGAGCCAGTGTAAGGATTGGAGGAGAGGGGTGGCAGACACTGAGATGTTGGTAATGTGGATAAGTCTGGCAGCATAGTCAAGGCGAGAGATAACAAGGGAAAGAATGAGGACCTTGCTGGAGTCATTTGTTAGAAAGGGGCATATTTTAGAGTTGTTACAGATATGAATTCCACAAACTTTTGACAGGGGGCACGGGCGCGGGGGAAATATGAATCGAGTTGCTCCTGCAGGCACTGTGGAGCAAATTATTCACAAATGCAACAGCATCATATGACTGAGGTCATCCAAGTTCTCTCAGAAGCTCACATGTGATCTGTGTTCACCTTAGATATTGAAAGGCTGTTTAAAGATGAGTTGCTCCACAGTGCCTGCAGCTACAGAGGTCAGTCAGGGTTTGTTTTGAAACCCCATTTACTACTTAGTAAAAATATGCGGTGGGATCTCTGTTTCACATTTTTTGGATGTGTCCAAAAATGATATCCTTTTGGAAGGAGGTTAACTCACTTTTTTCTAAGATGATTAACAGATCTGTCCACCTAGACCCGCTGATGCATCTTTTGGGCCTTCCTGTGTGGGAGCTAGGGAATACCCCAAAGATTTGATGATGCACATTCTTACAGCGGCTAGATGTTTAATAATTGCTGTTCAGTGGAAACAGATATGCCCCCCCACCAACATTCTCTGCCTTTCTACAAGACATAGGAGAATTTATTGATGATCAATGTATTAGGGCACTAGAAGCAGTACCCACTGTATATCCCCTCGTCCCAGATATTGGCTCAACTTTTTATATTATGTAAGGTCTGATATGCCCCCCAGAAATTACATTCATGGGTAAAATTGATTCATCTTGCTGTCTGAGATGCTTTGGCACTGACAGCTTTTTATATATATATATTGGACCAGTATTTTTGATGTGGTTCAAGATCTATGCAGTATAACATTATTACCAGACCCTAAGATGGTGATTCTGTGTATATTTCCTGAGGTCCTTATACCACTGTTATTTAGGTTAAAGCTGACAGCTTTTTTCTTGCCCCTAGACATATAGCGCAAAGGTGGTTGTCTCCTTGCCCTCCTACATTTGTACAAAAGCAAAAGGCTGTTAATGCTATCTTGGAGAAAGAGAGATTGACATACCAGCACATGGGCTGCCCAAAAATTTCAAAATGTATGGTTTCTTTGGTTATCATCTACTTTAGCAGATTCTTCCTCGGGTCTTTCTCCATCACTTGGCAGTTTATTCAAAGCTACAGTATAGTGTCAATCTGCACTGTGGTTAGAATTTATTCTAAACCTGTGGTTTTCATCTGCCTTTTTTTAGGGGGGGGGGGTGTATTGTGATATTGATTGGATTTGAAAGATATGCTCTCAGGGGTAGCTTTGATTTTATCCTGAAATTTTGTGTTATCAGGGTGTGATGTAATTCATCTACGCATAATCATTACTTTACAAGCCATAATAAGTGTGTTGTTGCTGCTTCAATTGCTTAATGTTGATGTTTTGTGATGATTTGTGTTTTTTTTTTATTGTCTTGTATGCTTGTCAAAACTTTAATAAAAGTCACTTGAATAAATGTGGAAGAAGTGGTCCTTGTAGGTTACACTGATATCTGTTATATTCATCTACATGCCCCAATAGTTTAATATTTTAAGGAAATCTGAATTATGTGTTAACCATACACAGAATCTCACTCTTGCAAGCCATATATGTCAATCATATTTATGTTTATGTCCTGTTATGTTCAATAGGGTCCTTGCTACCTCTAGTGGACAGTATATAAACTTGTTAACAGATAATGACTATTCAATTTCTTCTAACAATATTTTAGTCAATATGTATTACATTCAACATCTGTGTCATTTGGAGTCCTGATGAAGTTCTGAGCCCCTGAAACACATTGGATGACTTTTTGTGTGGAGGTGTTTTTTTTCCTGTTGTCCTTTATTGAATCAATTTAAAAAACACTTTGGATTCTAAGAGCTCTTTTTTCAGCCCTCTTTGGCTAAAATAGACCTCTGTCATTTAAGAGGGGCTCCTGTTTTTTGGAGAGCTGCCAAACACAATCAATTTGGCTTTATAAGGATTTCTCTCTGGGATCCAGCACCTCGTTTTTATCTCTTTTTGGAAAGCTAAGGAATTAACTGTGATGAGATATATAAACATTCATATACGAATTATTCCATACTTGCTACATGTATTATTTAATTGCAGAAGGAAAAGCATCTATTATTTTTTTGGAAATCCTGCAATGCAAACCGTAGAATACATATAATAGGCATGCTATGGTATGTGTGAATTAATTTATGAAGAAATCATTCCACTCTGTTCAATTTCAGTAAAATGTCAGCGAGTACATTACTTTATGTTCGCAAAATAATTGAAAGGTCTCACTGCTAGACAGGTTCTAATAGGCTGCTGCTAAATTTAAAACTAATTTTAAATGATAGGACAAAACTGCCTGAGGAAAAATGGCAGACAAGTATTGAGAAATGTGAGATAAGAACATAATGTGCTGGCGAGTAATTTAATACAGCCTAGTTTAAAAGGTACAAAAAACAGCAAATGTTATTCATTAGTTAACACCCAGTGATTTCCCAACTGTTCTTTTTCTTTCAGCTTTTGTCACTGTCAGAAACGTTAATCAATCCACTAGATAAAAATGATGAACTATTTATTTTTGAACGTGATTCTTTATACACTAGGGCTGAGTTGCCACAATGTACACAAAAACTGATTTCCATAGTTCAACTGAAGGCTCCATTCTCATTGGTCCCTTTGCATTTAACTTTTCTAAAAGTAGGGGAAGTCTTCTTGGAAGTATAATCCACTTCCCAGATAATTTTTTCGTGTGTTTAGCTGATTCTCCTTTAAAGCAGGTTTAGGTGCATTTGGAGTATCTAATTGGATTCTGGATACACAGAATTTTATTCTCTCTAAAAACAGCTAAACTGACAGCACCAAAATGCATTTAAAGGTACAGTGTGAATGGCACCAATGTAAAATTATTACATGCATTTAGAGATGTCCTTTAAATGCATATAAGTCAGTGGCGGCTGGTGGTATATTTTTGAAGGGGGGTGGCACACAATGCACCCACCCACCTCCCACCGTGGGTCAGTGGGGTCCGCCGCACACATAAACCCCCCCATGGGTCATTTGGGTGGGGTGCTCTCTCTCCCTTTCGAAATTTGATGTGTTGTTCTCTCTCCCGCAGGAAGTGGGGGCATCTGCTGTACCATGCAAAGAGGATGTTCAGGTCCAGGTCGATCAGTGAGCCCCACACTTATCCACGGGCAGAGCTTCCCTCCGGGCGATGGGTGGCGGCTTCGTCCCCTGCATCTCCTCCAGCGGCCTCCACTTGTTCTCCCTCCTCCTCTCTCCTTGTTGTGGCCCAATTGAAGAATCGAGAATCGCTTCTCCTTTTGGCCAATCGGAAAACGGGTCTCAGGACCTGCTTCCTGATTGGCCGGGAGAAGAATGAGCGTGACACTAGCGAATATTCATTCGCTATTGCCACACAACTAGGTGGGCGCCCTGAGCCCACCCTTTTTTGAAGCCTTTTAGAGCCTCAGGCTCTAATCACGTGCTTTAAACCCCCCCCCCCCCATTGGAATCCATGTGTCCGGCGCCCTGCATGTAGATTAGGGGGCCAGATGCATGGATAGGGGGGCAGTGCCCCTGCGCCCCTAATGGACGGGCCTCCCCTGATATAAGTGCTGGTTTGACATGCTAGTGTGACTGAGGTCTAACAGTGAGCACATTTATCACCTGGCCATTTTTTTAAAATTAATGTTACAAATAGAAATTTGGATGGAAAAATATATCTTATTACAGTCCACCGTCACCATCACAATCATGTGCTGTACAGATCTGTACATTATGAGATATTTACAGGAACTGAGATGATCAGGACTGAGTCATAATTCTATAAGAAACTATTCAAATATGGATTGTAATAAAATGTGCAGAAATTATACCCTTATACTAACTATACTTCAGAACACTGCAAATAACTTGATTAAATGTAAAGTATTCATTGACAAAATCTTTTTTTAGTTTTGAATAGAGTAAGGAAGGGATAGAACCCTTGATAGGTAATTTTTTTGTGGTCTGTGTACTATTGGGGAAAAATTTGAGGAAATTGCCCAAAGTGAAAGGAATTCCAGCTGTCCCTAGAACATATTTCCCCAATGGACAATGTTCTATAAAAAGAAAAGTATGGCCAAAGCTTTTTTTGTGGGTCGCTTTCCTGTGACTCAGAATCGGCCAACAGAGGGCTAAAGTCCACTGTCAGCTGACCTCACAAAGCCACTGTAGGCTCTGGAAAGATCCCTACAATAATGTCATAATTCACCCACATGCCTGACCGGCAGCTGGCTCAACCTCTAAGCATGCCGCTGAGAATCTGAGCCAGCTGCTCCCACCTCCTCACCAGCCAGGCACTCCAATGAGTGCTGGTGGGGCGGAGCAGAGAGCAGTAAATGACAGTCACCGTTTTCTACTCAGAGCGGACCAAGAACTAATAGATCAGCAGGCTTAGAGCCAGCAGGGGAAAGCTACAGCATCACACCAGTATGTATGTTTGTTGTAAGTAAGTATGTATGTCTTTCCTTGTTATTTCTTGCCTTAACTACTGCAACTTTCTCCTCATTAGTCTGCTTTTACACAAGTTATCCCCCTTTGATCCAGTATGCTTATGAACATGTACAATATTCAAAATATTAACAACATATAAAGCCATCCACAGTTCTGCCCCTAACTAAATCACCTTCACTCCTTCCAACACCACCTGATCTCTAGCTGCCTTGTCACCTCCTTCCATGCTTTCCAGCAAGACTTCTCCAAAGCCTATCCTATCTTCTGTAAATACCTACCCCAACCTGTACAGCTATCTCCTACTCTGTCTGCCTTTTCGGAATCCCTGAAAACTCATTGTTTTGGGTAAACCTATCCTGCTTTTAGCTAGCAACTGGGTTTTACTTTCTTAATTAACTTGTCTCCACACAGCTTTTACCTTTTGTATCACTTTCCCTTCCCTTTAGCTTGTATGTTCTCACAAACAGGACCCTCTAACCCTCTTGTCTTGAATTGTATTGAACTGTACTGTCTTCCTTTATTTTGTAAAGTGGTACACAAACTGTTGGTGCTATATAAATCCTGCATAATTATAAAAATAATAATACAACATAATAACCTGGGGGTCTATTTACAAAAAAACAATCTCACAATGTTTAACGTGAAAAAAGCAGCCAAACATTGTTCAGACTACATACACAGTATTTAAGCACTTTTTAGACCACATTTTGAACAAGAGAGACACTAGTCGGCTCCAAATTTCAACATTAGAGTGTACTAATAGAATCAGAAAAAGTGGCAATGTACACAGTATTTAATCACTTTCACGAGACTGCATTTTAAAGATGAGGTACAGCAGGTAGCTTTTAATCCAAAAATTAACATAGGCATGTTTTTGTTTCGTATAAAAAAGCAAGCAAACTATTGTACTGACTCCATGCACAGCATGTAAGCACTTTTAACAGGCAGTGGTTTAACAGGGAGATACCAGGCAGGTTTAATCATGAAATAACAATAAGAGTGCACTATTTTATACAATAGCCACACATATTTTTATTAGCAGTTGAATAGGCTGCACACTAGGAGACACAGAATATGATTTAGCCTACAGCAAACACTATAAATTTTGCAGCTGAGGTCCAGCTACAGAAACGTTATGATGGTAGAGGTGGCAGGCCAGTACTAGTGGTAGGAGCTGGTAATAGCAGCAGGCCAGCAGCAGTCAAAGGTCCTGGTACTGTTGGCGGTGAGATGGTAGTGGTTGTTGATTACACAACTGTGACAGTGGACAAACCACTACACTGAATGTCTTTACTGACAGCACACTGGCCTTAGAGCAAGCCAATAGCTCCAACATGTACTAAGCAAGTTTCAGCCAGTGACCCAGCCTGGACATCCCAAAGTCCATCGGGTCCTCAGTTCAAAAGTTCCATTCACCTTAAATCCCAGTTAATCTAAGATCATATGATTTGGGCCCTGCTTGTGACTTCTGCCATCAACCAGGCCTCCCTGTTGCTGTTTAAAAAATGACCTAAAAGAATCACTAAAGGTGCCAATAAACTGATCAAAATTCAGCCAGTTCTGCAACTGGCTGAATTTGCAGCAGTCCCTGTTCAACAGAAGTTGGATAAGTTTGTGCAGCAAATCAATGTGCAACAGTCCCTGTTCAACAGAAGTTGGATAAGTTTGGTCCAGAAGTTAGAATACAATGCCCCAGCAGTGGGATTCCTTGTTTGTATGGATGGAGGAATCTGTTTATTTTTCTTTTTTTTTTTAAACTTTAAATTTGTATTAGTTATAATAATAAAGCATTAACAAATAGAATATTATTCAAATAATGTTCCACGTTTAACATATATTCCTAGATTAAAGAATCAAGGGTTACACTACTGCGTTGGTCAATAAATTGACAAAGATTATTACAAATTTATTGGCAAATAGAGAACTTATGTATGAAGGTCATACTCCACCTACCCCATATGGGAACTAACTGTAGGTGAGGTATGCTCCTTCGAGTATTTTTAAGGGCAGGTACAACACTTATTTTCAAATATCACAGTTTTTAAGGTATGCAGAGGCTCTTGTGTGGTTGATCCAGGAATCTGTTTATTTTTCATTCAGTCAGCTGACAAAGAAAAAAAAAACTACCCATCAATGTCCCGCTTAAGGCAACTACTGCCACCGCTACTTTTACTTTCTGAAATGTCAGACATCATCTTGCCTAGCATATAATGGTGTGGGGTCAGCCATCTCTTGGCCTGCTCCTGAAAAGCTGATAGAATCTATGGCCCAGTGTGGCTTCTGTTCCCCAGGCATTTTGCCGGGACCATTGTGTAGGATCCTAGTTGCTTGTTGAGACTGGTGACTCTGGCGAGTCACTGAATAAGACCACTGACACTATTGAGGAGGTAGAGGTGACGGAGTTGCGCAGGACACTACCAACTCCAGCAGTGTTTCCCATCCTGCATCCTCCCCAGCTGCCAGCAAATTCAGCCATTGCACCATAAAGAAAATGCTGGGATATATGCACAGGCCAAGTCATAGAAGGGGCCAGACTCCACAAGTTAGAATGAGAGTAGCTGAAAAGCCAGAAATTTTGCCTATCTGGCATTGAGATTCTGGGCATGGGGGTGATTGGGTGACAATGTTTTCTTCTGCTCCAGCAGCTGAGGAAGAGACACCTGCTTGGTAAAATATGCTGTTGGAGATGGCAGGGTTGGGTTAGGAAACATATAGCATAGTTCAAGCCTACACTTGGCCCTACTCTACTTTTATTACTGTGTGGCCTCATTCTGACTTGTTTCCTGCTTGATGTCCTTGTCATACTTCCATCCCTATCATTTGAAGCCACATATGTTGCAGCAGATGCAAATAGAGATTCTTGTTCAGGGGAGGAAGAGATGGAAACAGAGGAGTGAAGAGGGGGAGTCAGGGTCTTTTGCTGCCCACTGGTATAATTCAAGTGCTGCTCCCACCAAGCTTTGTGGTGAAGAATTATGTCTTCTCAAGCATGTGGCATCCCAATGCCTGGTAAGTTTACCACACTTGGTACACTGCAGGCACAGGCTGCACTACAACATCTGTTGTAAGCAAATGTGTTGAAGAAGGCACGGATTGCTAAGCTATATGGAGCAGCCTAGGAGATAGAAGTGGTCTACTCCCACAGGGCAAAGCAATCCAGTGGAATAGGAAGGCTGCTCCCTTCCCTCCTCTATAAGCTGCCCCTGTACAAAATCCTGCCTTGCAATTTATATGACTTCTCTTTCCATTTTCCTTGCCGGCATTGTCCCCAAGTTTTCTGCAGCTGCAGGAACATCAATGGCAATTGCTGCGCCTTGCTTGTTGTTCCATCCTTTATGCTTCTGGCGCTCTTTTCCTCAACATTAGAGTTGAGCGAACACCTGGATGTTCGGGTTCGGTGGGCGTTCGGCCGAACTTCACGAAAAAGTTTGGGATCGGTACCGAACTTGACGCGAACCCCATTGAAGTCAATGGGGACCCAAACTTTTTGGCACAAAAATTACTGTAAAAAAGTCCTGGAAAGTGCTAGAGGGCTGCAAAAAGGAGTAAAATGATTTTAGAACAATAATCTGTCCCTTACAGCAACAGCAGGAACCTGGCCCTATAGGAGTAGGCGATGATTTTATAACAATAATCTGTCCCTTACAGCAACAGCAGGAACCTGACCCTATAGTACTAGAAGATGATTTTAGAACGATAATCTGTCCCTCTAAGCAGTAGACTCTACCTAGTCCACAATCAGATCATTCTGTAATCCAGGATGAGATGTTATTATATCTCCAATCTGTCCGCTACAGCGCCGGCAGCATCCTCTCCCTACACTAGTATGAGATGATGTGACATGCAGCACTAAGTGACTCCAGCATATAAAGAGGCTGGGTCACATGATGCACTGGCCAATCACAGCCATGCCATTAGTAGGCATGGCTGTGATGGCTTCTAAGGGCAAACCAGTGAAACGCTTGTTGATTGGCTGCCCTGCAGCTATTCAACATGCGTGATCACATACCGAACCCAAACTTTTTTTCAAATGTTCGGGTTTGGGTCACGGACACCCCAAAGTTCGGTACGAACTTTCGCTCAACTCTACTCAACATCACATAACAAGAATTCTTGACAATATTCCTACATCTAGTAACTCACTCTGTTATGAAATAAGTTGGCTAATTCCTGTATGCCAGTTTGTGGGGCAATGGCAGGATTAGTTGTATAGAAGGAGGAAGGGGAGGGCACAGTGAATTTGCAGCCACAATGGAAAATGTGCTGCTCTGCACTTGGGATGAGAAGGAGGATGAGGAAGGCTTGGTTAACCACTCCACAACCTCCTACACAAGCTCTGTCTCTATAGCACATACACTGATGGAAAGAAAAGGAAAATATGCTATCTTCTTATAACGGAACTAAATCCTCCTATCCTTTACAGCCAAGGAAGCTGCCATCTTAGCCTCTGTTTGATCTATAGTTGTTATGGTGCTGCATGTTTGATCAGCTATAACACCATACATTTGATGGATTGGCTTGACATTTCATTTGACAGCTGACATAAGCACACTATTAACTGTAACAATTCTCATTCCATGCATGCATTAAAGTGGTTGTAAACGTCAGGCATGGAATAACAATAAAGCATGTCCTTTTATAGTGTGTACTTTTCTCAATTAGGAGCACTAAGTGTCATTTTCATCTGCAGCTTCATTCCTCTGCTATCAGCATGAATGACTTCTGACAAGTTTTCCTGACACGAAGAGAGAAATGGTGACAGAGAGGGACCTCTACCTGATTGACAGCCTCAGCTTTGTTCCTGTGTGCTGTGTGAAGGGGCATGTGTCTCTAACCTCCAATCAGCTCTCAGAGCTTTCCTCACTGAGCTCTGCAGTGTGTAATTTCAGCACTTGGACCCCTTTTTTCACAGCTTAGACAAGTTTTATAAATTCTGGACTTTGAACAGATGTAGAGAAGAGAAGATAAACAGATGCAACTTATGTAGGATGAGTTGTTTTATCTCTGTGTATCACCTGAGGCCAGTCACTTCAAGGGTTTACAACTGCTTAAAATGCATCTGTCTTGGGAAACAATTACATCAGTGAGTTTAGTTCCACTGTAAAGGTGTAGCTCAACCACCCTGTGTGTGTGTCTGGGACGTACACAGCCCGACTCGAGAGCATGCCTGCACATGGCTTGCTGAGGAGGCACCCATAGGATGGAGGAGTAGACAGCGCTGGAGGGATACCTCCAAAGAGCAGGTAAAGGATAATTCTGTGTAATATCGCACAAGAACAGGTAAGTATAACTTTTTTATCTTAATAAAAAAAAACCTAGTCTTTAATAACACTTTAATGCCTGAAACAAATTGTGCAAGTTTGGCATGTGTTAGTAAAACTGTATATATCTTTGCAGTGACTTAGGCTACTTTCACACTGGGGCGGGGGGGTGGGGGGTGGGAGCAGTATAGTGCCGCTACATTCAGTGGCGATTTTCCGTTGTTATAGCGGAGCTGTGGCGCTGCTATATAGGCAGGAGCCGCGCTTCTGAGGCAGTGTGCAGCTACTTTGGAAGCGCTTGCCATTGATTTCAATGGCACGGTGGTGGAGGAGTGGTGTGAACACCGCTCAGCGCACGGTCCCAAAGATGCTGCTTGCAGGAAATTTTGTAACGTCCTGCAAGCGTACCACCCAGCATGTGTGAAAGCACTCAGGCTTTCAAACTGGGGTGGATGGGGGTGTTTTTCAGGTGCTATAAGGGTGCTATTTTTAGCCCAAAAGCGCCTGAAAATGCCCCAGTGTGAAAGTAGCCTAAGTGTATGCAGATGAAGTACACCTAATGGATTTCTACAGTTTTTTTTTAATGAAAAATAAATAGTAAAAGCATATCATTTTTTTGAAATTTAGCTGTATATTTTTGGCATTGCAATAACCCACCACCAAAGATCAACTAAAAATTGCATACAGGATGCTATGTTGTTGGCTCAAACAGAAATATAGGGGCTGAATAAATAAAATATGGAGAATGTGTATATATTTCAGAGATGTACTGAATATGTTTTTTTTTCTATATACTTAAATGCTTTCCTCACATACATTTAATTGTCAGATACAATTACATATAATTATATTTTTGGACATTTCTGCCTATAATAAAGAGGAGCATGTTTTTATTAACCCAGTGTACCAAAAATAAAAGCCTCACGTGTTCTTAAAAATCTAAAAACGAATAAAATTAAGGTAAGTACATTAATCATAGCGTTATTGTCACGTGTATATATATATTACATGACAGTTGTCCTTGAAACCTTTATAGTAGATAGTTTGTTTCTCTCTCTTGTTCTAACGCGCCTGGAACATTAAAGTGGAAATCTGCTTCAAAAAGAAGGCCACGTCAGGTCTAAATAATAGCTTCCAGTTTGTTGCCTGCCTTTATTGTCAAGGATACGAAGAAAAGGAAAACCTAAAAACCCAGTGACCTGTAATTTGCCACCTCAACCTTTGCAGCAATGAAAAGATAAAGATCAAGGATGCTAGTTTTGCAGCTATCCGCTCTAGGCAGAACTATTCACAATAAAGCCATCAATAATGTTTGTGCTTTTGTTTTCATGTAATTATCTTAGTGTGTGCACCCAAGTGTACTATAGCTTAGCACAGCTTTTCTGTATGGCCTAGAAAATTGGTCAGCTGGCCATCTTTAATCGCTGCCAAGAGGAGGATACTTACTTTACAGCATTTTTAAACAAACTAGTGTACACATAATAATAAAGTCCTATTTAAAATGTAATTTAAAAAAATAAAACAAGGAACAATAAAAGCGGAATTAGGTCAAAATGAGTTTAGAACAGTGGCCATGACATTCAAGCTTACAAAAAGCACAAACTAACAGTGTTTGTTTGATAAAAGGATACAATCTTGCCACAGAATAACTTTTTTCCTTAGGCTGCATTCACACAGGGGCGACTTGCGATCCGATTTGAGTTGTCTCAAGTCGCCCAAGTCGCTTGACATCTGAAATCCCATTGAAGTGAATGGGAGCCGTCTTAATATAAACTACTGAAGTCACTACGACTTCAAGGCGACTTCAGAAAAGGTTCCTGTACTACTTGGATGTGACTTCTATCCGACCTGTGCCCATAGGATTCAATAGAAGTCGCCTCCAAGTCGGTTCCTCCATCTAAATACAAGTGACTTTGTAGTGTAAAACAATATAATTTATTACGGGCAGTCCCCTCCCTCCCTTCTCTGATTGGCCACAGGCAAAGTCACCTGGCTTAAGTCATGTTGTAAGTCACCTGAAGTTGCCTGAAGTCGCGCTGAAATCGCCTAGCAAAGTCGCGCTGAAGTTGGGTCGCCCCTGTGTGAATACAGCCTTATGTCAATTTCCAAAATCCTCGTTGCTATTGAAACAACAAATGTATTCATACCTTTTCAGCTTATTAAGCTTTCTACTTCAGACTGAGCATCTTTGTATTAAACTAAAAAGCATATAGAAAGCACCCTGGCCTTGTTTTCAGTCAAAGCACCCTTTAAAATTCTGCACAATCTGGAGGCACTCCATCAAAAAATGTAAAAACTGAAGTAATAATTTTACACATTGTAGCAGCATCCACACACATAGGACACTCAACATTAGCGGTGATCTCTTACAAAACAAATACACCTTTGCACACTGGTACTGACTAGTATCCTAGCATTTCTCTTCTCCCTCAGTTTCTGTTCCCTGCTCAGCTAATGTGACCCCAGTGTCCCAAAGAGGGGCAAGGGAGAACAAAACAAAGATGTTGTGTAGGTGCCAGAAGTCCTCCGTATCAACCGAGGACATCTTGGTAGGAGCTGGCCCAGGGTTGTAATGTTGCACAATAAACACCTGTGCCTTTGTGTAACAAAAAGTTAGGCTTGATCCCCTTGCTGGCTTGTTGACAATTTTGGGGAAATATTTTAGGCATTTTGCCTTGGCACCCCTGATAACTCAGAAAGCACTCCAGGTTACCATGACACCCTGGTTGAAAAAGGCTGTAATAGATAAAACAAGCTCACAGTACACTTTAATGTGCATATAGGGGGAGATTTACTAAAACTGGAGCTCTCAGATTCTGGTGCAGTAACCAATCAGCTTCTAACTTCAGCTTGTTGCATTAAGTTTTGCCAATAAAACCTGGAAGCTGATTGGTTACCATGCACAACTGCACCAGATGCTGTGTGCACCAGCTATAGTAAATCTCCTCCACAGTGCATCCCAATATTGGGTATACTGATACAAGTGGACGAGAGCTAAATATTTATGACTGGTTACTGACCTGTAGTCTGCAATAGAACAGATAAAAAGTCTTCCATCATTAGTCACAAGGAGGAAAAGAGAGAAGACTCTATAAACAATTAGTGTGAAATAATTCTAACATAACAAAAAAGGATTATGCAGGCGTTTAGAGGGAAACAGAATGTTTGATGTTACATTGGCCGGTTTATAGCTTTATTAGGACCCCTTCATAACGTTCTTCTGAACAAAACAGGTCAGCACAGAGTTTCTTCTGCTGATGTCATGCCGCTGCGCAATCCCAGGTCAGCAGCAGCTGTATATGTACCATATCTCACAAAAGTGAGTACATCCCTCACATTTTTGTAAATATTTTATTATATCTTTTCGTGTGACAACACTGAAGAAATGCCACTTTGCTAGAATGTAAAGTAGTGAGTGTACAGCTTGTATAACAGTGTAAAATTGCTGTCATCTCAAAATTACTCAAAACACAGCCATTAATGTCACGTGACTCATTAGTGTTACAAGGTCTCAGGTGTGAATGGGGAGCAGGTGTGTTAAATTTGGTGTTATCGCCCTCGCTCTCTCATACTGGTCACTGGAAGTTCAACATTCAAAAAAGAACTGTTGCTCTACATAAAGATGGCCTAGGCTATTAGACGTTTGCCAAGACCCTGAAACTGAGCTGCGGCACAGTGTCAAAGACCATACAGTGGTTTAACAGGACAGGTTCCACTCAGAACAGGCCTCGTCATGGTCGACCAAAGAAGTTGAGTGCACATGCGCAGTATCATATCCAGAGGTTGTCTTTGGGGAATAGATGTATGAGTGCTGCCAGCATTGCTGCAGAAGTTGAAGGGGTGGGAAGTCAGTCTGTCAGTGCTCAGACCATACGCCACACACTGCATCAAATTGGTCTGCATGGCTGTCGTTACAGAAGGAAGCCTCTTCTAAAGATGATGCACAAGAAAGAAACAGTTTGCTGAAGACAAGCAGACTTAGGACATGGATTACTGGAACCATGTCCTGTGGTCTGATAATGGTCTGATGGTCAAGATAAACTCATTTAGTTCAGATGGTGTCAAGCATGTGTGGTGGCAACTAGGTGAGGAGTACAAAGACAATTGTGTATTGCCTACAGTCAAGCATGGTGGTGGGAGTGTCATGGTCTTGGGCTGCATGAGTGCTGCCAGCACTGGGAAGCTACAGTTCATTGAGGGAACCATGAATGCCAACATGTACTGTGACATACTGAAGCAGAGCATGACCCCCTCCCTTCAGAGACTGGGCATCAGGGCAGTCTTCCAACATGATAAATACCTCAGACACACCTCCAAGATGACCACTGCCTTGCTAAAGAAACTGAGGGTAAAGCTGATGGACTGGCCAAGCATATCTCCAGATCTAAACCCTATTGAGCATCTGTGGGGTATCTTCAAATGGAACGTGGAGGAGTGCAAGGTCTCTAACATCCACCAGCTCCGTGATGTCGTCATGGAGGAGTGGAAGCGGACTCCAGTGGCAACCTGTGAAGCCCTGGTGAACTCCATGCCCAAGAGGGTTAAGGCAGTGCTGGAAAATAATGGTGGCCACACAAAATATTGACACTTTGGGCCCAATTTGAACATTTTCACTTAGGGTGTACTTACTATTGTTGCCAATGGTTTAGACATTAATGGCTGTGTGTTCAGTTATTTTGAGGGGACAGCAAATTTACACTGTTATACAAGCTGTACACTCACTACTTTACATTTTAGCAAAGTGTCATTTCTTCAGTGTTGTCAAATGAAAATATATAATAAAATATTTACAAAAAGGTGAGGGGAGTACTTACTTTTGTGAGATACTGTACGTGCTCGTGCTTTTTTCATTTATGATTGTGTCATACATACATTTTCCATTAAGATACTGCACTATTGTAGATTATCCTTTGGCTTCTGGTGAGCTTTATTTATCCCAACTACATCTCGGCTACATCCCATTGAGAGGTGCCATCTGAACAGATCTGGGGAGAGTTCTATATGCACGCTGTGGATGTTTAAACACATGCTTTGGGAACATCTGCTGTTGTAATACCAGCCATCTGTCCTGGTGAGTGCCTTAGGGAGATGGCGATTGGCCTCTGAACACACTTTCAGAAGAATATTTGCATGTGTGAAGGTGTGGCATCTTCTTTGCTTGATATATTTATCACTTTGGACTTTATATGGCTAATTGGGATTTCGTTTTTTCATCTGTTTTACTTTATACACTGACTGCTTTTTTTTTGCACAATGGTTTATTTAATTTATATTGCACTATTGAATATTTCTTAAAGTGGTGCTACACATTATCTGTTTTCTATCTATGTGGGAAAACTGCCGCACAGTCTGTTTATCATGCCACAGGGTGAATTCTTCTATTTTTATTTGCAGTTTATAGCTATAACCTTTCCAGCTGCGGAAACAGTGAAGTAATTCATCCTTAAAATGTATTGCAGAATCACTCATTTTAGCAAATTAGTTCATGTCGCTCTCCCCATCCCAGCCTATGGTTTTACCAGAGGCACTGCTTATTGAACAACACTGAGACTGCAGTGGAGAGTCCTTGTGGGCACCCTGCTGTTAGTGTAGCTCTCACAGCTCCTCCCCTGAGGGGTACTTGAGGCAGCCACCTCAACTTGCCTCGCATAAGCAACAGCCCCTGACTGCAGCCTGACAGTTTTCTAGTTTATAATGCAAATGCCGGTACTTTGTGGGGGAAGAGCTAATGACTAATACTCATATGCGTGCACACAGGGTGTGCCAGGTGTGCTTGGGAACACCCTAATCACCCTGTGTGGCACAGATTCCCCCGTTTAAACCCCTGATATTTCACCTAAGCCCCATAATGGGGCTCCTAAAAAATTAGTAAAGAAATAAAATTTTAAAAAATAATGAAAAATTAACAAATAAAAATAAAAACTACTGACACCATCCACTGCCCTACTGGCACCAATCTCTGCCCTACTGACACCGTCCACTGCTCTACTGACACCATCAGTATAGATACGCATGCACACACCCACATGTGTTTGAGCTTTGAGGTGCACACCCTAATGCATTAGGCTGTGCACACCTATGCTAAGACTAGACATGAAGAACTTTTTTGTTTAACAATAATATTTTTATTGAGAAACAAGACAATTACAAATATGTTGTAAGACAATAGCAATCATATTCATTTTAGAACTGACAGTCTTATACAATATAATTCCAAGCAATGAAAGAAATTATGTAAATGTCGAGCATACTTATATTGTACATTACGACCTGGTACAGGTATGTTCATATAGGAGTCTATTGTCTCATAAAGAAAAGGAAATTAGTAAAGTAACCATTCAAGTAGCCTAAAGGGTAAAGAAAGGGCCTGTGATCTTGAGGATCATAATGGATGACAAGGTAGTTGGGGTAGGAAAGCCACCAAGTGAACAATAATAAAAAGAAAGATAGTATCTTTAAATTATGGGCATTCGGTCAGATATCGTCCACCATTGTGGTACGAGGAAATAAACCTTGCATAAGGATAGAACTTTACCCAGTGTCAAGGTGAACATATTTATCAGAGTATTTGAAAATCAGCCAAGGAGACCATAACTTATGAAACTTCTCTTCTTTGGCAATAGCCACAGTTTCCTCCGTGTGGTAAATGTCTTCAACTGAGCGTAACCATTCGGGTATTGTGGGACTGCGTTTTGATTTTCAGTGTCAGGGATGAGAATTTTTGTGGCATTAAGTAAATGCTTGGTCAGAGACTTCCTGTAGCATTTCATGGAGCAGTCTACAATATGCAAAATACAGCAAGGAGCAGATAGAGGGATTTTTGTTTCAGTGATGTGAATTATCAATTTGAGTACTTTGCTCTAGAAAGGTGCTAGATGAGGGCAATCCCACCAGATATGCAGCATATGACCCTGTGCCTGCTCACATCTCCAGCAAAGATCTGAAGACTTCTTAATTTTGTCCAGTCTGGCATACCAGTGCATTAATAGTTTGTATGACATTTCTTGAAATTTCGTGCTAATTGAACATTTGTGGGTGAGTATCAATGCTCGTTTCCACTGTTCATCAGAGAAATTAAGTTGAAGTGTTGTTTCCCACAGTCTGCGGGATCTAAGTGGCTTCTCACTCCTGGAAGCCTGTAGCCAAGAATACATGAGTGAGGTGGATTTAGGTACCGGGGAGGTGGAGAAGCACAGGGATTTGAAAGGTTTCACGTGTCTAAGTAAGTTCTGGTTTGCTGAGGATGAATGAACATTGTTTTGGACCTCGTAAAGTAGATGCTACTAGTCGTACAGATACCTCTCTCAATCTCTGTTTTCCCACTCTTGCAATTCATTAAGGCGGAGTGTTGAGTCCTTTTTTAACTTTTATTGCAGAACAGATAGGAAGTATAAAGAAAGAGTAGAGTAAAACTGCAGGAAGAAAGAAATGAGGTACAATGAATACATGCATACATGCGATGACATATTACAATGACGTGCAAAATCAATACATGGCAAATTACATGTAACTACTTACAATGGATGCCGGGTTAAGGATACTGCCAGGAAAACACCTTGCTAGGCAGAGGATGGCAGCGGATTGAAACAGGATCCGTCCATACATGTGCACACTCTTAGAATGGCTGCTAACCCTTGAACTAAACTGCAATGCATTGTGGGATGAATACATTAACAAAATGTTGGTATTGGGAATGCATACCAAAAACAGTCACAAGGTGGCAGCATAACACAAGCTAAACATTAACCGCCTCAGGACCGCCCACCGTCAAATGACGGCAGAGCGGTCCTGCTCTCACAGCGGGTGGACGTCATATGACGTCCTTCCTTTAAGCCGGGATTGCGCGCGATCGGGCGCGCGCATCCCGGCTCTGTCGGTGTGTCCCCAGGACACGCCGCTTCACCGACAGGGGTGAACAGCCATTGGTTATGGCTGTATCACGAATGGCACGCCCGCCGTTCGCACGGCGCATGCGCGCGATCAGGAGCGCGCTGCGCGTGCGTGTCGGTGGCGGCGTGTTCCTGGGGAACACTGCCTGTCACCGACATAGGTATCAGCCGCCGGCCGGCGGCTGATACCTTGTGATCGACTGTGATCTACTTCACAGCCGATCACTTCAAATGTAAACAGAGCGGTAACTCACTGTTACCAGCTCTTCTCTCCTCACACAGTGTCCAGTGTGAGGAGAGAAGAGCTGGGATCAGTGAGTTACTGATCTGCAATGTAAAATCACACTGACACTGCCCCCCCCTGCCCCCCCAATGCACCTGTCACCCTAACAGTCACCACATATGCTCCCATAAAGGGTACCTGTCATCATAAAATGTACCTGTCCTCAGACTGCCATCATAAAGAGCAGCTGTCACCCATCACCCGTCAGTGACCGTGGCATGTCACCCGTCACTGACCACCGCCAGTCACCCGTCACCCATCACCCCCCCCGTCCCCCCCCGTCACAGTCACACTAAAATGTAACGT
>BLSH010153007.1:258218-282029 GCA_018402905.1 Glandirana rugosa
AAGGTTAGAACACCATTAAGCCTGTGAACAAACCTATCCAGAGGGATTAGACATCATCCGTCCAGCCTATCCAAACAAGTGTCCGAATTACCACAAGATTGGAAAGGGGTTTGAGGTCGAACTGATACATAGAAGTGGCCCTTCTATAAGGGATCAAACAAGGGGCTCTTCAGGTCTAACAGCAACAGTGGGGGACAGTAGCTGTCCAGTAAAACATTTGTCCTGGATGGATCAAGTTGTTCAAGAGTGCTAGATGGCCTAGGACAAATCCATCAATTTGAGTACAGAAACTGCTTACTAGGCAGATGGTTCATCCATGGACAGAACTCAAGGGAGTACCTCCAGAATTAAAGAATAACCGCGACATAGTCTGCATCTAACACATGTAGGACCATTTTAAGGTGGTCCCAACAGCTTTATCTACAAGTCACATCAGGCATTCAGTGGGATGAAGATAATCCTCAATTTAAACACTTCAGCATTTCCCACCCTTGTCATTTTGGTGATTGCTAAGTCCCATACGTATATGCTGTCGTGCTTGTGTCAGGAAAACGGAAAATTGTATACTTACCTGACGGTAATTTTCCTTTCCTGATGCAAAGCACGACAGCATATAGGTCCCTCCCTAAAGGCTTCGCAGTGATAATAAGTAACGAGAATGAGGCCTGGTGGGAGGTGTTTGACTTTATAGTGTAACTGGATCCTGGAACTGGGCGTGGGGGCGGAGCCAGCCCATACGTATATGCTGTCGTGCTTTGCATCAGGAAAGGAAAATCAGGTAAGTATACAATTTTCCGTTTTATTTGTGTGAAAAAAAGGACGCAAATTTCATATGGGTACCGTGTTGCATGACTGAGTAATTGTCATTCAAAGTGTGGGAGCGCTGAAAGCTGAAAAATGGCCTGGACAGGAAGGGGGTTTTCGTGCCAGGTACTGTTGTGGTTAACAGAATGCAAGCTGAATTTGCTAGAAGGCATGACAAACATAGCTATGCAGCTGGTGGTAAGTCCAGAAGGAGGGGAGTGTCTGCAGCCCTATATTTTGTTGTGTGAATTCAAATGATTTTAGTTTATTATTAGTGACACAGTGTGTTATCAAGAGGGGGGCCCTGGGGGTCAATAGGTGAAGTGAGGTGGGTATCCTTGCCTGGGAGAAAATCCGGATTTTTGGAGACTGGTGTAAGGGGGCTAGGAGAGGAAGAAATGCCATGTGATTTAACCACTTTGTGGAACATGCTCAGGGTAGTCCCCAATAAGGGGTGCTGTTGTATATTTTGCAGAATGGATTTCCAGGGGATCCACGGTAGGAACCTTACGGGGTAGGTTAGAGATCGTCCTTTCTAGATTGACCCAATCTTTCTGGGCCCCGTGGCAATTCCAATCTATCACCTTAGCCAGGTGTACCCCCTGAAAGTACAGGGTGGGCCATTTATATGGATACACCTTAATAAAATGGGAATGGTTGGTGATATTAACTTCCTGTTTGTGGCACATTAGTATATGTGAGGGGGGAAACTTTTCAAGATGGGTGGTGACCATGGCGGCCATTTTGAAGTCGGCCACTTGTAAAATGTGTTCAATGTGCTGCCCATTGTGTTGGATTGTCAATGCAACCCTCTTCTCATCATGGCGGCCATTTTGAAGTCGGCCATGTAAGGTAAGGTCTCCCAATCTGACCCCCTTAGACTTTTATCTTTGGGGTCATCTGAAGGCAATTGTCTATGCTTTGAAGATACGAGATGTGCAGCACCTGAAACTACGGATACTGGAAGCCTGTGCTAGCATTTTTCCTGTGGTGTTGCTATCAGTGTGTGAAGAGTGGGAGAAGATGGTTGCATTGACAATTCAACACAATGGGCAGCACATTGAACACATTTTATAAGTGGTCAGAAACTTGTAAATAACTCATGGAAGAATAAAGTTACGTTAAAACCAAGCACACCATTGTTTTTCTTGTGAAATTCCCAATACGTTTGATGTGTCACAGGACCCTCTTCCTATTGAAAAAACAAAAGTTGGATTCAAAATGGCCGACTTCAAAATGGCCGCCATGGTCACCACCCATCTTGAAAAGTTTCCCCCTCACATATACTAAGGTGCCACAAACAGGAAGTTAATATCACCAACCATTCCCATTTTATTAAGGTGTATCAATATAAATGGCCCACCCTGTAGAGTTGGAAATCAGGCAAGTCTATACCTCTGCCTTCTTCTGGTCTGGTGAGAATGTTCAGTACAATTCTCGGTTTTTGTCCCCTCCAGATAAAGGGACGTATGATCGTGTTTAGGTGTTTGAAAAATGTGCAGGGTAATTGGATCGGGAGGGTATGAAAATGATATAGAAGCCTGGGCAATATGACCATTTTGAGCAAGGCTGCTCTGCCAAACCATGAGAATGGTCTGATTGTCCAGTGTTGCAAGTCTTTCTGGATATTACTTAGTAATAGTTGAAAGTTGGTACTATATATATCCGAGAGTTTAGCCGTGAGTTTAACTCCAAGATATGTAAGGGCAGTTGTTTCCCATTTGAATGTGCTGGAAGTTTGTGCTCTGGCAAGGTTGGCCTGAGATAGGGTCAGATTAAGTGCTTCCAATTTAGAATAATTTATTCTCATGTTGGATACCTAACCAAAAAATTGGAAGGCCTTGACCAAGTTCGGAATGGAGGTGTGTGGCTGGGTGAGGAAAAAAGAGATCATCCACGTATGCGGCTATTTTATATGTTTTTGGGCCTACCTGGAATCCTTTTATGTCTGTATTGGTGTTTATCAATCGGATAAAGGGCTCCAGTGATAAAATAAATAGAAGGGGTGAAAGAGGGCATCCCTGCCTGGTGCCGTTTTTTATATGCACTGATTCTGAGAGGGTGACAATAATTTTGAGTTGGACCTGTGGGTTTTGATATAAGGAGGTAATCCAGGACATCATGTGTGCTCCTAGGCCTACATGTCTACAGGTGGCGAACAGATAGTCCCATGCAACACGGTCAAAGGCCTTCTCTGCGTCAGTAGACAGGAGAAGGCCCTCGATATCTTCCGTTTGAGCGCTCTGGATCAAGTTAAGTGCCTTAATGACATTGTCACGTGCTTTGCATCGCATGAATCCTACCTGTTCCAGCCCAATAAGATTAGGTAAAAAAGCAGTCAATCTGGTAGCCAGAACTTTTGTCAGAATTTTCAGGTCCAAGTTCAGCAACAACACATAATTGGCACAATCCATGTGATCTTTAGCTGGTTTGGGTAATATGGCTATGTGGGCCATCGTGAAGGAGCCAGGTATGGGGTGGGGCATTTTCAGATAATTAAGGGCCTTCAGAAGGGGTATTTTTAATCGATCTGTGTAGGATTTTTAGAGTGTTAATTGCAGTGAGGAGTTCTTCTTCAGTTATAGGTGTTTTTAAGGGATTCTATTTCAGAGGTGTGGGCATCCCGCTGTTGGTACGGTAGTCATTTAAAATTTGGTTCCTGTCACCTGAAACTTTGGTTGGTTTATGTGGTGTGGGGAGGTTATGTAATCTGGTGTCAAACGCATGACATTTTTAGTTTTTAGAATGAGTCAGTGTTTTGATCACCTTAGCAAGGAATTTACCACATTTGTCTCGATTTTCGTAAAAGAAACCTCTCTTAAAATAAAGTGCACGCTTTGTTTTCAGATTGAGTAGGTTCTGTAGTTGTTCTCGTGTTGTGAGGAACTCAGCTGCTGTGGCCTCTGCTTGGGATTGCTTATGTTGGGTTCCAAGGGATGAAATTTTGCTCGCTAGGGATTCAAGCTGCTTATTGGACTCTTTTTTCTTTTGAGAGCCATAGTGGATTAATTCACCACGTATGACGCACTTATGCGCTTCCCACACTATCATGGGTGACAATTCCTCTGTGTCATTGAGTTGGAAGTAAGAATCGATGGAAGTCACTATGTGTTTGGAAATAGAAGGGTCAGTTAGTAAGGCTGGATTCAACCGCCAGCTGCATGATCTAGAAGGTAAGTCAGATAGATGCAAGGAAATCGACACTGGACAATGGTCCGAGAGGGATTGTATGCCTATAGAGGCAGAGTGTAGCAGAGGTAGGTCTCTTTGAGCCATGAATACATAGTCTATACATGAGTATTTTTTATGCATGGCTGAGTAATAGGTGAAGTCTCTATCCCTGGGATGGACCAGGCGCCATGTGTCTACTAAAGATAGGGAGTTCAAAGATTGTTTGATTTTGTTTAAGATGGCGTACGATATACTAGATCTACCATTGGAGGTGTCCGGGAGAGGGTGCAGCGGCATGTTGAAGTCCCCCGACCAGCAAGACACAACCTATGGCAAAACCTTTCAGTTCATCAACTATGTGTCTACAGAAGGCAAGGTAGTTCGAATTTGGAAAGTACACTTAGGCTAGAGTAAGTGGCCTATTGTGCCAGGTACCTTTTTAGAAAAAGAAACCTACCCTGTGGGTCAGCAAGGTGCTGGGTCAGAGTGAAATTTGCATGTTTATGCATTAGAATTGAAACTCCCTTAGAATTATTTGTAGGGTTTGGTACACCTCTGGGAAATAACTATCAAATAGTTTAGGTATTGCTTGAGCATGAAAGTGTTGCAAAAATACAAAAGACGGTTTGGATTTTTTCAATTCCCTTAAAAGAGATATTCTCTTCTCAGGGACATTAAGTCCCCTGAGGTTATAAGATATTAGGGTGAGGCTCTTTCCAAGAGAGGAGTAGGCCACTGTGTTGAGGGTGACGACTAGTGTAGTCGAAGGTACCCCTGTCCAGTGACTTCAAGAGGGAAAGTAAGACCGTGAAGAAGAGGGAAAATTAATAGAGGTGGGGGTAAAGAAAAGAATGGAATAGAGGGGAAAAAAGGATTGAAGGGTGGGGAAGCTACAAGGAAAGGCTAGAAATGGGTACAGCATGTGAGAAGATGGAAAGAGAGAAAAATTGAGGGGGGCCTCTTAGGTTGTGTCTGTGTTAGCAGCAACACAACACGTGGGTGGACCTGCCAAGCAAACACAGTGGGGGGTATGTGGGAGGTAAGAACTAGAGGCTGTGAGGTTGGGTACGGTAATCCGGTGTAAGAGTAGCCAGTACTCAACCCCGCGGCCAGACTAATACATTTTAACAAAAGGTTACTGGTAACACTGACAGTAAAATTAACATTTTGTAGGGAAGCTTACTCACATACTTATGTTGTATTAAGGAGAATCAATAAGGTATCTCATAGATTAAACCATAGTAACAAGCACCTGATATAAGAATTTCACATACATCAACGCAGCTACAGTGTCCGTCTGTATTGTTCAATACAATAAACTATCATCCCGTACTCAATGAAACAAAAAAACAAAGGACAGGGGTAGCATTGCAGCATACCTGTCTATCTATAGCCCTCCAACTGGGGATGCACTAGTAAGCAGAGTTAAGTGTGTATACAATTCTTCATATTCTCAGGATCTTCGACATGGAGGGTTGTACAACCATGCCTAGACCAGATATAAAGTGCAAGTTATTAGTGAAGTAATGGTGGCGCTCCTCCGGCATAGGACACTGCATCTGTGCATGTAGATGGTGAAAACAAACAGTGAGCAACGTTCAGCTGCTTAAGCCCAGGTTCAGACTGATGCAATCTCAGAGATCGCATGTGATTCACAGCCGTAGTGCCAGTGCCGATCACAAATGCGATCTCTGAGCAATGCGAGTTCAGCCATACACTTGTATGGCTGAACTCACATTAGACTCACACAAAAAAAGGTACATGTACCTTTTTTTTCCCCGCACTAGAATCGCATCGAATGGGTGTTCTCACCCATGCGTTCCGAATCATGTGTGAGTGCACAGTTCTTACTGCGATCTGTGAAGAAAACTGGGGGTGTCATTAAGTTTGAAATGACACCCACCAGCGGTTCGCAGAAGGCAGTGTGAACGGACTGCGAGAGAGGAGTGATGCGGGAACTGGTTCCTGCATTGCTCCTATGTGAACCAGGGCTAAAGGTGGATAATCAAAACTAAAAGAACATTCAGCTGGGTCAATGAAGATATGGGCAATTGTGATCACAATTTGCTGTGTGCCAGTTGCACCACAAAGAAGTGCCAGCGACTATAATGTTAGATTTCGGTGTTTAGGTGTATTCCTTGTCTCTGGTACTTCTGGTATCTTGAGAAGGCCTGGGTTTGTCTGCGCCCTGTTGCTTTCAAAACTTTCCCTTCTTGGGCACATGTTTGGTGGGAGTAGTGTGCGGCGAAATCGGGACGCTGTGTGATAGCTCCGGGTGGGGAAACTCATGATACCAATCTGGGAGGTCCACAGGGGGGTTTGAAGTGCCTCACAGAACCCAGGGAGATCATCTGGTATTCTAAGGTTGTGTTGGTTCCCATTGTGGGTGACCAAGAGGGCGAAGGGAAACTTCCACCTGTATGAGAGACTGTGTTCTCTCAGGACCTCTAACAGAGGACGCAGAGCCCTGCGATTGCCCAGAGTGATCGGGGATTGGTCCTGGTAGAGGGTAATCTTATGCTCATTAAAGGTGACTTCTTCATTCTACCTTTCCTGGGCCAAAATCTCCTTTTTAAGTTTGTAGTCAGGCAGGCAACATATGATATCCCTGGGAGGAGCGGATGTATTCGGCCAAGGTTTCAGTGCTGTATGAGCCCTTTCATATTTGATGGTCATATCTGAAAGCCTCTCTAGCAGGTTATTAAAGATGGAGGAGAGGGCTGGAGTGATCTGGTCCGATGTGATAGACTCTGGTACTCCCCACACCCTGATATTATGTCTCCTGCCCCGATTATCTAAATCCTCCAAGTGTTGATTGACCAAGATTAGTTGGGCAGTATGGGTGTTTGAGACTGACATCAGATGTGTAATAGCCTTATCCCTCTTATGGCCTGCACGATCAGTGTGCGCCATTTTCTCATTAAGTGCCAAGAGATCGGCTTTCAGTTAAGTTATGGCACTTGAAAAGGCGTTTTTGATATCTGCCACAAACACCGACATGTCGGCATAGGATAGAGGGTGGTTGGGGGGGAGCGGTATCTCACTATGTCCTCCAAGGCGGCCTGCGAGTCCTCCCTATAATCCTCCTCGTGGTTCCCGGGTGCCATCTTGGACTGGTCCATCTTACTGGAGGTCTGCTGCTGTGTCTTAAAAAGGTCCGATATGCTGTGCGATCGGAGCACAGAGGATGATCGCCGTGGTGTGTGCCCTGTTTGGAGTTTATTAGGCTTGCCCATTATTGTCTGTAAAGGTCAGTGTCAGGCTATATAGCCCCGGGGAGAGGTAAGACGCTCCACTGTCTCTGCAGCTATAGATGCCAGTGGACATTTTAAAGCTTATTTGTTGCAACACTATACCCAAATGAAATTTGTATAATTTTTTAAGACACATAGAGCTTTCTTTTGGTATTTTTTTTTTTAATCACCACTGGGTTTCTTATTTCGTTTTATTTGCTGCATAAACCCAAAAATACCAAGATTTTTAAAAAAGAACACAGTTTTCTAAGTTTCTGTTGTAACATTTTTCAAATTAATAATCTTTCTTCATAAATTTAGGCCAACATGTATTCTTCTACATTTCTTTGTTAAAAAATACCACAAATCAGTGTATAATATTTAATTATTCATTTAATTTATTTCCCCGTTCGATGATAATGATCGTGGTATCATGCTGTCATTTGAGGCCAGTAAAATTAACATCCACTTTTTAGATTTGGATATTGCTATCAATGATGGCAGGATAGTAACCAAAATCTTTTTTAAGACTACTGGGTACATCCCGTTGGACAGTTGTCACCATAGGTCTTAGTTACAATCAGTTCCCCGCAGTCAAATAATTAGACTAAGACGCAATTGTTCTGCAGTTTCTGACTTTCTCCAACAGACCCAGATTCTCAAAGGGAGATTTGTGGAGAAAGGATATGAATCACAATCAATAGATGTAGAGATTGAGAGTGCATATCATTTAGATAGGAATAAACTCCTGTCTGACACCCAGAGTTCAACACGGGGAGATGATTCTAACAGCTTTAAATGGTCTTTCTTTACAACTTTCTCCACTCAACACAAACAAATTAAAAGTATTCTCAATAAACATTGGGATAACCTTAAGAATGATAACCTTTTAGGTCCAGTTCTCCCTGACAGAGCTAGGGTGATCTATCGAGGTACACCATCTACAATAAAGTGGCCCCTAATATAATAGATCCACCTATAAGACCTACCTTTTTTCAAGATCTTAAAGGCTACTATCCCTGTATAAACCAGTAACTTGGAAACTTTCTGGATTTTCAAATTAAAATCCTATTGGCCACTAGGTATCAATGTGGAATGGGATGTAAATGCATTATTATTAAGGCATAATGTGATCCATACATTTTTTTTTATTTGTATGCATTTTTTATTGATCGTTTTTAATTTAAATTTTACTGTATTTTTTAGAGTGCTACTTTTAGTTACCTTTACAGTAGCAAAATGTTATGATGATTTAAATTCACTGTTACTGGTTACAAGGGAGTTCATGTGTTTATTTATATTTTTATCTATGGTATTCTTTTTAACCTATGTTATGTATTGCATTAATGACGACTCAGATCGAGGCCAGGAGTGCCTGGTTTTCTGGATGGAATGCACGTCCTTCAGGGGCCGTTCCTGTTGTCTGTTTGTATTGTCTTACGACACTTCCTGATCTCGTTCTGCCTCGTCTCTTATTGGTCCTTTGTGCGTTCACTCCGGAGGATGATGTAATATCCCTTCCGGATGTGACGCACTTGTATGACCATTTCCGGTTTTAACATCTGGTTTCTGGGACACAAGCCATTTCTGTAAGAGTACTCATTTTCTGGATATGATGCACCGGTATGACCATTTCCAGGGCTATGTCTGGTTTCCGAAACGCAAGTCATTTTTGGTTGGGTGTGTTTTTCCAAGATGGAGTCTTGGAACGCACGTCGATGCTTGTGTGAAGGACGATTCACTAGAAATGGAGATAGGTTTCAGGTGGGTTTGTTCTTTACAGAATTTATATATAGCACAATAACGGGATGGTGGCTCATACCCCAGTGGAAGTTTATTGAGACGAAACGCTTCGGCTCAGGAGAGCCTTTCCCAACTTATTGCACCCTTTCATCATCTGGAATTCCATGATAATCTCTGATTTGTTCTTATTCTATGTAAGTGCAATACTTTATAATAAATCGTTTGATGTACAGTATTACACTATGTGGATAATTTTATTTTTATATGAGGGTGAAGTGTATGGAAATACCCACTGAAAGCCATTGTCTATGATTAATACCCCACACACTTTGGAGACCTACGTTGATTATGTCTGTTGGATGTCTATGCAAACTCAACCGAGGTTTTCGTCCGAGTTATGTGTATGGATATGTCTGATGGAAGCAAATATCTATAGTGGTGTGCTGCATACGTCTGGATACAGATGCTGGAGATACCCGTTGGATGTCCTTACATGCTTTCTTGAGATTACCATTTGGTAAGAGTACCCATTTATACCTGAGGTGAAGGGTCACTTTGCATGTTGGTGATCATAATTTTGAAGTTTTTAGTTTTTCACCAAGGATCATACCGTTTTGGATTCATTATCTCACATTTGAACTTTATGTGGACTAGCTTTACTATATCACAATTTTTGCACAGAGCACATTGACTTTGAACATTTATGGTTATAATAACTTTTTATGCCCTATGTGACTAGGCTGGGTTCACACAAGTGTGAATTGGATGCGGGTTTCTCCGCATCCAATTCGCATGATAAGAAATTGTGACCGACTCTCAATTGAGTCTGTTCACACTTCTCTAGGGTGGCTGCAGAGCAAGTTGCGTCTTTGGCTCCTGTTGGAGTCCTGCTGAATCCTGATGTACTGACTGTCTATCTCATTTGTTGTGTCCCTAAAATGCCAGGACAATACAAATACCCCAAAAATAACCCCCTTTTGGAAAGTAGACACCCCAAGGTAATTAGCAAGAGGCATGGTGAGTTTTTTTAAGTTGTCATTTTTTGCCACTTTTTTTGGAAATTGAATAAAATAAATATAATGAGGTTTTTTTTCCACATTTTTTTTGTATACTGTCACCAGAGCAATACAGGATCACTATATGACAGCGTGGTGGTGACTAGTAAAGGCATGTAAAAAAAAATAATAATAATTTTCTTAACATTTTTTTTCACAAACTGTCACCAGATGAGTATCGTGTCACCATAGTGGAGGAGGTAATTAGGGCTTTTTTTTACACTATAATTTCTTATTACTATGATGATCACTGTAAAAGAAATAATTTTTATACTGTGAAACTGTGAATGACATCCATTCATGTGCCATTGCGTACAATTGTGATAGCTGTGATTGCCCACAGCTATCACATGGTACAGTTCTGCTGTGATTGGCCCTGTACCATGTGATTAATCACAGAGATCATCACAATAGTGCACAATGGCTATGAATGAAAGTCATTGTTTACAGCTGGCATGTGATTGCTGTGATTGGTCGCATGGTACCAGGGCTGTGCACAGTGGCCAACTACAATAAACTGTGTTCCGTTGTGTCTAGTGGACACAGTGGGTCACAGATCATGCTGCCCCTAGGGCATGCACAAGGCACGGGAATGGGAAGAAGCCATACGACCTCCACCCAGGATAGAAGTGCTCCCACCCTGCTGTATTATTACAATAGGCCAGGTGGGAGGTGGTTAACCACTTGCCGACTGCACTATAGCCAAAAGACAGCTATAGTGCAATCATCCAATTCTGGGAGGGCGTCAATAGATGTTCCCCCAGAACCCCGCCCCTATGCACCTCCTGCAGCGCGCATCAGGAACGCTCTCTGATCACAGATTGGGGTAAAGAGACAATCACAGCGGACCTTTATCATGTGATAAGCTGTGTCCAATCACACATGTAAATAAACTTGCTGGTTATTGGCATTCCTTTCCTCCCATGCTGTGTCTGTGGGAGGAAAGGAGAACCATTAACCAGCACACCTGTCAGGACATTGTTTTCACTGATAATCAGGGCACCGATTATCAGTGCAGCCTCATCAGTGCCTATCAGTGTCCATCAGTGCCGCCTCATCAGTGCCCATCAGTGCAGCCTATCAGTGCCCATCAGTGCAGCCCCATCAGCATACATCAGTGAAGAAGAAAAAATACTTTTTTGCAAAATTTTATAACAGAAACTAAGAAAAATATTTTTTTTCAACATTTTTGGTCCTTTTTCGTTTATTTAGCAAAAGATAAAAAAAAAAACAGCGGTGATTAAATACCACCAATAGAAAGCTTTATCTGTCTATGTGTACAGTGTTGCATGACTGGGTCATTTTCATTTAAAGTGTGAGAGCACTGAAAGGTGAAAAATGGCCTGGTCATGAAGCGGATAGAAGTGCCTGGTAGGCAAGTGGCTAAAGCTGAACAGTAGGCGTTGTCTAGTAAGTGTCATGTAATGCAGCTAAACTATTTTTTAATGAATCCCCATGTTAATTATTTTCCTTGCCTCAGTTTCTTTTAAAGAATTGCTTTCTGCCAAGCCTTCTGGCTCTGGAATCATAATACATGCATTGATGCGAGAAATGGGGGCATGTTGATAGATAACTATCTCACAGGAGCTTCTGTGCATAGTGACAACGGACATTCCCCTGCTGCCTTGAATTAGCTGTCAAAAGGAGAAATTGCAAGTGCTTTCAAATACAAATAGATGGAATTCACACATAATTAATACATTTTGCAACATATATGAAAGAAATATGAAAAGAAATCTAAATATAACTACATAGGATTGGGTATAGAAAAGTTAAACATTTGGTAGATATAAATTGTATTCATAAGAAAGGAAAAACCTGGAATAAAAATTCAGTATAATTATCTTTGCAAAACCTGTTATCAGGCCGCTTTTCAGACTTTTGGGTTGATGTACTAAAGGCAAATAGACTGTGAACTTTGCAAATGGCAGTTTCACTCTGCAAGAGTGGTTGCTTCAAAGCTTAGTAAATTAGCAGAAGCTCTGCTGAATTCCTTCATCCAATCATGTGCAAGCAAAAAATTCTGTTTTTTTTTTTATAATCCTTGCACGTGATTGGGTATTCTTTGCAAAGCGAAGCTCCACCTTATTTACTAAGCTCTGGAGCAACTGCACTCCTTAACAAGATAATGGGGGGGGGGGTGTGGCCTGGCACCGACGGCAGCGGACGTGTGGAGAAAGAGCTCCAGCGATCCCTAAAGAAATCCGGGGCATTCTAAAGACATCTACGGATATAAGAAGGCACCTACACCCCAGCCCTTCTCCCCTTGTCTCCCGCTGCATCCTGGCTCTTGAATCGGGCAGATTTGTGCTGCCAACAGGGTCTTAGAGGTCCGCCAGCAGATCGGGCCTTTAAAGCGCCATCCGCGGATATATCTCGCTTTACGGGGCCCTAAACACCTATCAAGGCAGGGACCCTCTTGCCTAGCTGCCATATAGCAAGTCAGCGATCCGTAGACTCGAACCTTGGTCTCGGCATCTCTACGCGAGTCCGAGGCTTACCCGGCGGCCTACCGAGACTTCTGAGGCGGCCATATTGCTACATGCTTGAGAAGCGTGAAACTAGAAACCATAATGTCTAACCTACGTGTATTAGAGCAAGCCAATAAAACTGACCCAAACCCATGCACAGCCTCTAAGCTGGCTAACATACGATTAGAACTACATGCTCTTTTACAGGAGGACCATGACTTTATGCTTAGTCGACTTAAAATGAAGTATTACTCTTCTCACAACAAAGCAGGAAAATTCCTAGCCTCACGTTTAAAAGCCTGGAGGATCAAAGCTAAAATCCCCTTTCTTTTTCATCCTATTACTAAACAAAAGTTAATAAATCCCCAACATATAGCAGATGCGTTTGCGGACTATTATAACTCATTATACAACCTAAAAGACAACAGCTCTGTCCCCCAGCCCTTGACAGATACCATCTTGTCCTTCCTTGACAAGATCAAACTACCTACGCTTACACCCACTGACCTAGATATATTAAATAGGCCATTCTCCTAAGGGGAAATAGAAAAAGTAATCCACTCTATGCCCTGTGGGAAGTCCCCGGGCCCAGACGGACTCAGTAATGAATATTACCACACATTTACTGATTTACTTATCCCACACCTAGTTAAACTGTTTAACACAGCAGCAAATGGGGTGGCATTTCCCTCAGAGATGCTGAAAGCACACATTGTTACACTCCCTAAGCCTGGAAAAAACCCTGACAACCCTGCCAATTACCGGCCTATCTCCCTGCTCAATGCAGACATTAAATTATATGCCAAGACACTCGCACAAAGACTGAAAAACATTCTTCCACATTTGATACAACCGGACCAGTCGAGGTTCGTGGTCGCAAGACAGGCCTCTGACGCTACGAGATGAGTACTCAATGTGGTGCAATTTGCAGATGGCGGTCGGACACCTTCTCTGCTACTCTCCATTGATGCGGAGAAGGCATTTGACCGCGTTCACTGGGGGTACATGTCCCTTGTGCTGCAGAAGTTTGGCTTCCAGGGCCTAATCCGATCAGCCATAGCAGCACTTTATTCCTGTCCATCTGCCCAGGTGTACACAGCAGGTCTACTATCTAAACCAGTCAACATAACAAATGGCACACGGCAAGGGGGCCCTCTATCCCCAACAATATGTAATTTAATGATCAAACCACTAACAGAACTAATCCGTTCCCACACCCTGATAACAGGTTTCCTTTTCAGAGATAGATCTCACATCATTAACTTATTAGCAGACGGTATCATACTTATGCTGACCAACCCCCAAATTTCCTTACTGCAAATACACAAAATTCTTACTGAATTCAGTAACTTATCATATCATAAAGTTAATCACTCCAAATCCCTAATCATGGACTTAAATATCTCCAAACCAACAGCCACCAAATTGAGGGAGAGCCTTCCGTACACCTGGACAGAAACAGGTATATCTTACCTGGGTATAAAAATAACACCTAAATGCGACTCCCTAGCCGAAAACAATTACAAACCGTTGATCACTAAAATCGAGAAGGAATTAAACAAATGGCTCAGGTGGAGATGTCTTGGGTCGGGAGACCGGCTGCTTGTAAAATGCTAATTCTTCCGCAAATCCTGTATATTTTTAGTACTCTTCATGTCCCTCCACAACAGCACCATATGAACACTCTAAACTCCCAATTGAAGGAATTTATATGGCAGGGAAAAAGAGCACGATGCTCACACACCCACCTAATTAAACACAGAGGGGTGGGGGGGTATGGGCATGATAGACCTAAAGGACTATTACTCAGCAGTCTAATTGGACCATTTAAAACACTGGTTTAACCTCCAAGCGGAGCCACTATGGCTAGATATCAAAAAAAGCCTCAACAAAACCTCTAACCCATGCTCCCTACTGTATGCCGATTTTTGGAAGCAACTTAATACCTCTAATATGCCTTTAACATCTAAAGCCTGTTTGGCTGCGTGGAGAGTCTTGAGGAACACATCAGTTAAACATTCCCACTCCATTAAAATGAAACTGCCACTCACTACACTAGAATATCTGAGCCCAGATACGTGTACAAAATTGGAGTAAGTACAACATTCACTGGATTGACGAGTTGATACTGGGGGACAAACCTAAACCTCCAAACACCATCATTGAAGAGTACAATCTACCTCACCACACATTCTTTACCTTATACCGTATTCACCACTTTTTGATTAATTCCCCTCCACACAATATATGCATACATGCTAGGATTTGGCAATACTATGTCGACACTTTCAAATCTTCCAAAGGGACCTCTCTCATATATAACCTTCTTCAAGACAAAAAGACATTCACCAAAACCAAGCCTATGACAAAATGGGAGGCAGATTTGGGTGCTTCTTTCTCCGATTCCCAATGGTCCCAGGCAATCCATTACAGCCAAATCATAACACCCTGCGCTAATCACTGGGAATTAGCACTTAAAGTGACACTCAGGTGGTATCTCACCCCTAGCAGATTAGCCAAAATGTATAATTCATGCTCCCCCCTATGCTGGCGTGGATGTGGTGACCCGGGTAACATAATGCACATACTATGGGCCTGCCGTAGCATTCGAAGCTTCTGGAGGAAAAAACAACAGGCATACTAACCAGCATGCCCAGCATTAGCTATACTGAACCTGGGTATTGAGAAATTTCCAGTCCAGTACCGAGGTATTGTAGCCAGTATACCTCTATCTGCCAAACTAACAATTACCAGACACTGGAAAGAATCCCAGGCTCCAAACCTTTCAGAGGCCATCAATGCTACACACACCCACTTTCTACATGAAAAAGCTATAGCACTTCAACAAAAAAACTTCCGTGCCTTCGAAAACACGTGGAAACCATGGGAAACATGGTATCAAATATAGAATACAAGCGACAAGAAACATAAGCATTAGGGCTGTATCTTCTCTCACATACGCCTTGCTACATTTGTGAGCTCTACAACAAGAAACATCTAGTGATAAAGACACACTTATTATTGACCCACATACACTAAGTGTTTGGTTAGCACTGACTCAAACTGTATTGGAAAATTATATGTTTACATATCTGCTCATATATCCTATGTTTCATTTGCCTTTGTTAGCTTACTATCCGTGACAAGTTCATTGCACATATAAAGTGGCTGCTGCGTCCACTATTTATCTGTATTTGTACCAATACTTCATTTTCGAAACTCAATAAAAAAGATTGGAAAAAAAACAAGATAATAGCAGGACCTACTATGAATGGAGGACCTAAAAGCAGTATTAAACCCCAAATGAACATTTATTATTTGACAGCTTACCATAGATGTGGCAGCTTCATTTGTTTTCTTATTTTATGCATACTTTCTTTCCAGTGCATCTGTTATTTTTCAACATAACAAGCTGTCCAGCAAATGTAGAATTTAAGGCGTTGAGACAAATCATTTACTACTAACAGGGGGGCTTACAATGATCAGCTTTTATTTATTTATGTAAACATCTATGCCAAAGGAAAAAAAGTACTGTGACAGACCCAACAGGACAGACTTTTGGAGGGGACTAGGGGCTAGTGTCTTACCCACTGATTATGGCCCATGGAGGAGAGCAGGGATTTTGTCTGCTTCTCCTGGTCAGGGCAAAGAAAAGAGCTCAGTTCAGCCCCTGATACAATGGAGAGAGCAGATCATTCTCTAACGATGGACAACAATCTGATGATTGCAGGGCCACTGATAAGGCAGTACAGCCAGCCCTCCTGTACTGGGCCCAGACCCCATCGGATCAAAAGGGGGAGCTCAGGCACCTGTTGAGAAGGAGAGCCAGCTGTACTGCCTTACTGCAGACACTGATCCTCTTCTGTCTCCTCCGCTTCCTGCAGCACTGCCGGCTTCTCTTCCGCTCCCTCCCTCCAGCTGTGCAATAGGGAGATTAGTTCTAGCATCCTCACCCCCTGCTTTCCGGGGCCCCCCTGTGCACCCAATTTCCCTGCAGCGTTTCCAGCTTCCCTCTTCTCCCGCCGCCAGCTGCTGTGGGCACACAAGAGGATGTTTCAGGATAGAGAGCGGGGGGAAAAGGGCCAGTAAATATGTCATATAATAATGAAAATATAATTTGGTATTTTGTGGAGGGTGGGGGGTGGGCCCTATGGGGCCCTGTGATTTCCAACAGCAGCCCTGGCTGAAAGCGAGGCTTGAATTAATCCTTGAATTAATCCTCTGAATAAAGACAATAAATCTTCCCTTCTGGTGTGGATGGAAAGATGTAATATTAATCTTGTACAGGTTAATGGTCAGATGGAATATGCTGACCCTCCTGCAGACTGGGTTGGAGAAGCTCCCCCACTTGGGATAGACATATTTATCAACAATCTCCCTCAAGAAATCTATGAAGATAAATTAATTCCACTTTTTCAGACTGCTGGAACTTTGTATGAGTTTTGTCTCATAGCCTGTTGTAGACTGTTGCTGTACTGTCTAGGGTGGAGTGGGATCTCTGATTAATCAAAGCAGTGTCTGGGTGTCTGGCTGTTGATAAGCTTACTGTTAATCACATCACTGTTTAATTAAGATCTCTGTTAGTTGTTAATTGGATTGTTGTTTGAAGTTTGCATTGTCATGCTAGGGGAATGTCCTTATGTGGAATATAAAGTGCGTGTCTGAGTTTTAATGAAGAGTCATTCCTTTATTTTTTACATCAACATCTTCTCTGTGTACAATGCTTGGGGTAAAGGGCTGGTATTAGCCCTCGGTCTGCTGGAAGGGTTTGAGGGGCAGGAGGCACTGTTTGGTGGAGGCACCCAATCGGGGTGCCAGGCAGTTTGTCACAATTACTGTCACTGTGTACTGGCACTTGACCTCCGCAAGGTTTAACCCCCTTCATGACCAGGGCATTTTTTGCTATTCAGCTCTGTGCTAATTTAACTGGCAATTTCTTGGTCATGCAACGCTGTGCCCAAATTGCCACCACTGAGTTTTTTATTTTTTGCTATATAAAAGAAAAAATTAGCATTTTGAAAAAGAAAAAAAAATTTCTTAGTTTCTGTTACAAAATTTTGCAAACAAATAATTATTTTCATAAATTTAGGCCAAAATGTAGTCTGCTACATTTATTTGGTAAAAATAACCCAAATCAGTTTATATTATTTAGTCTGAGTGAAAGTTATAAAGTCTGCAAACTATGCTACATACTGTATATTTGAAAATGAATCAATCCTGATGTACTGACCTGCCTGATACCGAACACCGTAATAAAGAGGTTGCATAGCACGCTGCTGCATGCCCCAGGGGAGGAGCACAGTGTGCGTTATATAACCCCATCAACGTAAGTGTACGGTGCCTGGGGGAGCTGCCCGCCAGCAGTATATGTACAGCTGGTGGTCGGCAAGTGGTTAAAAAGTGTTAGCTGGATTTTAGCTTCACTTTATTAGTGCATCCAAATCTCTAGTCCATCTAACACTCCCCACTTGGCCCTTCATCCAGAGGATAGACACTCTAATACATGAAGTGTTTTACTGGCCAGGTAATCAGGTGAAAATAAAGAGGAACAAGTCTAAAAAATAAAATGAATGCAGTCACAACATTTAAGTATTGTTAAGCTGCAGTATATTATAATTTGGTTTTGGGTTTAATACCACTTTAACAGTATGACAGAAATTGGATGAATACCTCAATGTGGGCAAGTCAAGGGTATGTCCATCCCCATTGTCCTTCATATTTTAAAACATTATGGTTTGCATTCCCAGAGGAGGGGCAAATTTTAACATTTCCTCTAACATTTTTTCCTGTGTGTTCACTGTTATCCCATTGCCACCTCCTAATTTCTGCTTTGCTATTGCTGCCTCCTCTACCATCCCACTCCACCATAACCAATACTTATTTGCTATCCTGCTCTGATACCTTTGACATCTGCTGCCTCATCTTTCATCCAACTTCACTGTCACTGATCACTGTGTTGACAGTTGCAGTTAGCTTGCCTGCTACTAGATGGCCCTGTTCCCAGATAGTGTGTTCCCAGATAGCAGACCCTCACAATCACCGGCCTGAGTAGTCGGGAAGCGCCCTTGTCCCCATCAACATTGGGATAAGGTGCTTTGGTGTGGGGGGCAGAGCTCCCCCTGCCTCAAGGCACCCACCCCCCATGTTGAGGGCATGTGGCCTGGTATGGTTCAGGAGGGGGGCTTACTCGCCCCCCCCCCTCCCCCCCTTTTCTGACCTGCTGGGCTGCATGCTCAGGTAAGGGACTGGTATGGATTTTGGGATTTTGGCATGGGGTTACCCTCAAAATCCATACCAGACTGAAGGGCCAAATTTTATAAATGTAGTGTGAGGTTTCATCCATACCAGGGCCATAGGAATTGTTTTGATTGGTCAAAGGACAAATTGCAATCATCTCAAAGTCGGATCAATATCATATCCCGTTCATGGAAGATGCATGGAAGTCAGACCTGAAGTTTCAGGGCAAAGTCGGATCGGAAGTCGCGTGACTTCTGTGTCAGATCAGTGTGAACATAGCTTTAGTCTCATGTTTGTGGTAGAGAGTGATAAAGTATGCATTACCTGATCAAGCTGCCTGTTTGTCTGCCCTGCCCTGCCCTGCTCCGTTTGGAGCAGCGATTTTAGTAGTGCATAGAGTGAAACATTATAACAATTCAAATGAAACTCTGCGCTCAGAAGGTCCTAAATAAAAAAATATAAAAATATATATAAAAACACATGTGAGGGGAGTGCGCATGCGCGGAGCTCGGTGATGGACGTCTGACACCGGAGCTCCGCGCCTTTCCAACAGATCGCGTCCCCAGCAGCACCCCGACCGGAGCCAACTCTCCCCCAGCCTCTCGGAAGAATACAGCAGCTCCCAGAGATCATCCCCGGACGGACCGGAGACTGCATACAGGAACGCCCGCCGTCAGAACCCGAAGCAAATGTCTGAGGCCGCGGCTTCTAAGATGGCGACGGTAAGACAGTAACGCCTCACACAGCGCTGCCAAGCCTGCGGCCTCCTAAGCAGTCCTTCGGAACACATCCCTCCTAACACTCTGTCTCCCCAGGGCAATCTGAATCCCACCGCTTTCCATTTCAAGGGACACTTTGGAGAGGGACCCCTCAGACCTAGCCATACCTGCACCTGCCAGATCACAGGGATAGAGACAAGGAGTCATTACCTACCACCATCTTTGGGCACTTCCCTGACTGGGGGCGCCTGGCGGAGGGACCCCTGGAGCCTCAATAATCTGCCTGTGCTGCTAATAAAGCGGAACCCACACTCAGGAGACCTAGCCCCGGACTGTTTGGTCCACAGGAGGTTTTTCTTTTTCTTACCTTCTCCACTGGCCAATACAGACTCTCAGGGCTCACACAAGGCCTATCTCAGCCACTAAGGGAAGCACGCCTGACACACATTGAAGTGAGACCCCGACAATCTCATTTTTGATACGGTCCATCCCAGCTGCATGTGGGCCAAAACGGTCAAACGCAATCTGCAACCTCAATACGATCAGCCCACTAACGACACCTCTGCTAGCAATATGCCTTCCGACCACCAATCCTTGGAAGGGACCCACCCAGAGTCCCTTGGCTACCCAGACTGGCATGACACCTCTCATCATCACCCAAGAGGGACAGAATGTGGACACCCTGACCTTTCTGACCCTCTTTCACCGGCCTCCACGGTATCTCTACTCAATCATACCATTGAGGAGATTTTGCAGTATCCTGGCACAGAACAGGCCACTCGCCCTCACATTTCTCTGGACAAAGAACATCACCCAACCCAGGCTCAAGACATGTCTCTTATGTTCCAGAAGTTTGCTGAACTACTAGACAAAGGCTTGGCCCAGACTGCGACTAGGATAACGTCAGAGATTAAATCTGACCTCCATATGCTAGGGGCACGCATTGAGGAAGTGGAAACAAAAGTGGACGCCACCGTTGCCCGTGTCAATCAGAACTCCAACATTATTCAGGATCTACATACCCGCCTGGAGGGGGCGTTGGCGAAAATTGATGACTTGGAGAACAGGTCGAGGAGACTCAACTTTACAATCAGGGGGCTCCCTGAGGAAGTTAAAAACGTTACTGAAGCGGTTCACACCCTAATAAAATCTCTCATCCCGGATATTCGCCCGCACAAAATGGAGCTAGACCGGGCTCACAGGGCTCTGGGCCCGCCCCGCACAGATGGTCTCCCGAGAGACATAGTGGTGAAGCCTCACTACTACAGCACCAAAGAGGAAGTCATGGCGAAAGCCCGTTCAACACCACAACTTAAACTACTAGGTCACTCTGTACAAATCTTTGCTGACCTATCTCCCTTCACAATCCAGAAACGGAGGTCCCTGAAACCACTTCTCACTCTGTTATCCCAGAAAGAGATTAAATATGGATGGCAATTTCCTTTCGGTCTAAAGTTTGACTTCCAAAATAAATCTCATAGATTCTCCTCTTTCCAGGAGGGAGAGAGGCTCCTGCAGCAGTTGGGGATTTTATCTAAAGATCCTCCCTCTCCAATGCAAACCTCCGCTACGTCCCTATCCAAACGACCCCCTCCTTCAAGTCCTCTCACTACTCTCTGGCAAAAGGCAAAGTACAAAAAGGCCAAGGAAGGAATACCACCCTGAAGAGGTCATTCGGTCTAAATTTTTTGTTTCGGCCCAAACACTCTTTTCTCTAATCATTTCACTGCTCTGAGATGACTTTGACTGCTCTACCACTATGACATTGATCGCTGGCTGAGGGGGGAGGAAGGAGGAGAGGAGGGAGAGAAATAAGGAAGAAAAGAGGGGAAAACCTTTTCTTTCTTTTTTGGGGTTTTTCCCTTCTTTTCCTCGCCCCTCAATCTAGTGACTGGTTCTCCGCTGGACTTTAAAGAAATTTTTTTTTCCCCTTACTTGGTGGGCTTGTTTTGCATGTGGCTCCCGGCAGGAGCTCTGTACAAACACTATTGGCCCTCCACTTTGGCCATGGGGGGGGGGGGGTGTTGGATACCCTTCCCCCCCCTTTTTTTTTTCTCCCTGTCGGGGATGTTAGGGTGCGTCACCACCTTAACTCGGCCGTGCATCTGCATAGCCTCATAACTACACATAAGGCTGCACTGCCGCGGGTCACATGTTTCTGGTCGGGACTTATTTTTGCTTGTGACTCCCTATGTATTATTTACTGTTCATGTTAGCATGGTTTATCTGCATATTTTTGGGGATGTGATGCTTGGATTGGTTGCATTGCGCGTCCTCCTGCCCTTGGAGAATGCTACGTTGTATTCCCTGGGTCAGGATGATCCCACTAACAGTGGGTGTAGTAGTGATTTGCTGTTGGAGTATGCTCCTCATACTTCCATTACTTCTGAATTATCTCCTCCCCCTGCCCTTTCTTTACCTATCTTCCTCTTATCTCCTCAGGTCTTTACTACTATCCCTGGTGTCAGACTTGGATTCCCCGCTCATCAAGATCCCCGGTCCATGCCCTCATTCCTACCAGTTCTACATGTGCTACTGCATCTCTGCTGGATATCAGGTAGGCGGATGGGGGCCGACGTGTCCTCCTCTCTCTCTGCTCCATGGCTGACCATAGCTCCTCTAAACCCCGTTTACGCACAGCCTCACACAACGTTCAGGGCCTGAACTCCCCAATGAAGCGGAAAAAAGCCTTTCAATATTACGCTGCACAGAAGATTGATGTGGTCATGCTGCAGGAAACTCATTTTCCTTCCTCATACTCTCCGTCTTTTGTGCACCGTAAATATCCCTCCTGGTTCTTAGCTAGCGCGTCGAATAATACCAAGGGGGTAGGCATTTTCTTCTCTCACAGCATCCAATTCTCATGCTCCAAGGTTCTAAAAGACCCAGAGGGCCCTTAACTATCTATTAGTTAAGGGCCTTATTGACAACCAACTATATACATTTATTTCATATTATGCCCCAAACAAGGGACAAGCAAGCTTCTTTGACTCCCTCTTCCGTACCACTAATCCCTTTGCAGCCGGGACTATTATCTATGGGGGGGACTCAAACACGGCCTTTGACAGGAGTCTTGACAAATCGCGCCCTCTCGGTAGTAATCAGATTAGCCCCTCTAGGCAGAGCCTGAAGGTAGCCAAAAAAATTTTCAAACAGGGCCTGGTAGATATCTGGAGGGAAATGAACCCCTCCGCTCAGGACTACGCACACTACTCTCACCCTCACAACACATTCGCCAGAATAGATCACCTATTCATGCACAGCTCACACATCCCAAGGGTCTCCAAAGCCCTAATAAAAGATTCAGTATTTTCTGACCATTCTTGCCTCTTTTTGGTTCTTCACAGAATAGATGTTCTGCAGAGACCATTTACTTGGAGATTGAATGCTTCAATCCTCAGTAACCCTGCCCATGCCCTTGAGATAAACACTGCTATTCAGGATTATTTCCACACGAATGATACTAAGGATATTTCTCCATTGACCCTATGGGCAGCCCATAAGTCTACCGTTCGTGGGAAACTAATCCAATTATCTTCAAGACTCCGGAGCTCTCTGGAGCCAGGGCTCTTGAGATAGAACGGTTGGAAAAAGACTTCATCCAAGCTAGCAAACAATACAAGGGCTCACCCTCCTACACCTCACAAGGTAAGCTAGAGGCAGCCCGCACGGCCCTGAATCTCGCCCTCACGGCTAGGGCAGAGAAACAACTCAGGTGGGAAGGAGGGAGATTTTACCTCCACAGAGACAAAATCGGGTCAATGTTGGCTCATAGACTGACTGCCAAAATGAAATCACACACTATTCCCAAAATTAGAGTCCAGGATGGCTCTCTCTCCCAAAACCCCCAGAAAATCTTAGAAGCCTTCCAGGACTTCTATGGAAATCTCTACAAGGGGGAGCGACACCCCACTCATGAGGACAAGGTCCGTGATTTCTTAACCACTTCCTTACCGGCGTATTGTAAAAATACGCCGGCAAGGTGCACTCCCCATCCTAAGTGGACGTTATATTACGTCCTCTTGTTTTCGCCGCTTTGCGGGCCGAGTACTCACCCCACAGCGAGGGGGAACATCTCTAAAGGTATCTTCAGGACCTTCCGAAGATTCTAAAAGACCCCCAAAACCCTCTCTCTCGGTAGGACCTGAGATTAAAACCCTTATCACACACTAAAGTAAAACCGTCAGTCAGATACTCGGTTGTAACTGGGCTAAAACAGAGACACCTCCATTTTAGAGGGAGGAAGGGTGGACTCAACAAAGAGACGGGATCGGCACTCCCGCTCTAAGTCCCGGCACGCCCGACGGAGATCGAATGGAACACTCCACATCCTCCCACTCGGGAACATAACAAACGATCGAACCTACTTCAGAAAAAG
>BLSH010153007.1:290775-303755 GCA_018402905.1 Glandirana rugosa
GGAACGCTAAGGCCAATCATACCACCGTAGTTTTCATACACTGACCTACCGGTGTGAGGTCATTTTACTAAGGAAATTATCATATTTAAGTGTCTTGTTATGATAAGACTGAGGATTGACAACATTACCGCTGAATAGGGAACAACTCTGGAGATACGGACCGGACATATTCGTCTATACTAGTGGCTAGAAGGCCTCACTCAATCTACTCGCATCCTAGGACACATTACTATGTTTTGACCTGCAGTTACCATCTTTCGACCATCTGTCACATTTGTTGTATGCTGTACCTGCTATTCCAATGAATAAACGCTCATGGAAGAAATCGGTAATTGGTGAGTCACTATCTGATAAGAACTGTCTGCGGTGATCATATCTGCTTATACAGGCCAGGCATAGAGGTCTCAACAAGGGATAAGTCGCCATTACAACAGTTAGGAGTCAGAATAGTATTGTTCTGTGAATTTATACTATTAAAGGAATCATTTTACTGGAGTGTGGCCATCCAGTCACATACTTTTGATGCCACCATACTAACCGGAATCGCAAGGTGCTTTTCCCTGTAGCCTTCTGTCCGTGTTTAAAGCGGTAGTAAACCCATCCATTTAACGGTTTAAAAACCAGTTACATTTCCGGCATGTGCCGGAAATGTAACACTCCCATTGGTTGTGCTCTAAACCAAACTGTCAAACCATCCAATGGCTGGTGTCATAGCTGATCACATGTGCAGCATCATGGCAGTTGTAGATCAAACCGAGGCCAAGATGGCAGCTTCCTTGGCTGAAAATGATAGGCGGGTTTACTGCCACTTTAAATTTGGAGCGACTGTGCATTGCTCTTCTCATACAGCTGCATCGTCCATTCACAGATCCCTGTGATTGCACCAGCTATCAAGTCAAATGGACATGTAGATCTCAATGGAGCACAGGTGCAGTAACTTCACTGCACTTGGAGTCCATGGTTTACTTCCTCCAGCCCTAAAATGGTAGGACCATACCCTTCTATGGACCTGGAACTGGGATGTAAACAACGCAGGAGTCTGTGTATTACACCCATGACAGGCTGATCACAGCTGCAATGCTTTGCAGACTTGAATAAAAAAAATAAATAAATAAATAAATGCATATTTGTTTCTTTAACCCCTTATCTAACAACATACGTTTATAAGCGGTAGAGAACACAAAGGTTTAAAGCAAGGTGCTGTAGTAGCTGCAGCCCTGAGCTCACTACTGATTTTCAGTGCCAGACTATATGAAGGTAAAAAACCTTGAGGCTAGGTTCACACCTATGCGAATTGAATGCGGCTTACACCACATCCAATTCGCAGGACACAGGAAACAAGTTGTTTTCAATGTGTGCGGTTCACATATGTGCGGTGCATTCGCACTCCACATTGCACAGAAAACGGATCCCCGGTCAGCTGATGCGCTGTACAGCGGCTCCTCTCCTTCTCACAGGCAACGGAGCTGGAATTCGCAACGGATTGGCGTGAATGCAGCCTTAACGTAATTTCTAGCACAAAATGCAGATTTTACAAGAAAAATGTAAAAATTGCCCCCCTAGACAAGTGATTTATCATTGTTCGTAGATTAAATTTTTTTTTTTTAAAAAGGACTTTAACTTTTGTCAATAAAAGGTGACTACTGTACGCATCCCTAGCAGTCTTATGGTTTGTGCCAAACCCTATTTCACCGTCACTTGCTGGCCAGCTTAGTATGTATGTCCATGTAGATAAAAATATAAAATGAATTCATATTTTTTTAACCACTTCCTTACTGGGCACTTAAACCCCCACTCCTGCCGAACCAATTTTCAGTTTTCAGCGCTGTCACTCTTTGAATGACAATTGCGCGGTCATGCGGCGTTGTACCCAAACAAAATTAACGCCCTTTTTTTCCCTACAAATAGAGCTTTCTTTTGATGGTATTTGATCACCTCTGCGGTTTTTATTTTTGCGCTATAAACAAACAAAGAGCGACGATTTTGAAAAAAGAACAATATTTTTTACTTTTTGCTCTAATAAATATCCAAAAATAAAATCTAAAAAAAAAAATTATTCATTGGGTTTGGCCGATTTATATTCTTCTACATATTTTTGGTAAAAAAAATCGCAATCAGCGTTTATTGATTGGTTTGCGCAAAAGTTATCGCATTTAAAAACTATGGGAATTGATTTATGGCGTTTTTTATTATTTTTATTTTTTTTTACTAGTAATGGCGACGAACTGCGATTTTTATCGGGACTTTGATATTGGGGCGGACATTTTTGACACTTTTTTGGGACCAATGACATTTATACAGCGATCAGAAATTTAAATGTCCACTGATTACTGTATAAATGTCATTGGCGGTGAAGGGGTTAACCTGCAGGGGGCAGTGAAGGGGTTAACAGTGTTCCCTGGGTGTGTTCTAACTGTGGGGGGGGGATGGGTTGGCAGGGACATAACAGATATAACTGATCCCAGTGACAGGGATCAGTAGATCTGCTTGTCCCCCTCTCACAGAACGGGGACACATTGGCGGTTCCCCGTTCTGCAGCTCCGCAGGCGATCGCGGGTCAGGAGCGGACATCGAGCCCGCCCTGCGGGCATGCCCACGCAGCGTGCGGCGGCCGCGCGTGCGCCACCACAGCCTGTGAGTGCGCGCCACAAGCGTGCAAAGGGGCGGACGTCCATGGACGTCCACCCGGAGATTGAGATCCGCGCTGTAGCCGTCTTTCGTCTATAGCGCGGATCTCAAGAGGTTAAATACTCAAGAATAAAAACACTCACAAAAGTCATTCAAATAAATGCATATCACTCCCACTATGTACATCAGTGATCAATTCCGGTTGGCGTACTGAGGACACTTCCGGTTCATGTATGGCCATGTCCTAGGGGTCCTAAAATGTTAAGACAGTACAAATACCCCCCAAATGACCCTTTTTGGAAAGTAGAGAGTCTAAGGTATTTAGTATCTAGAATCTTTATTACATTTTTAAAATATTTTTTTCTTTTTTTTTACTGTTTTTTTACATCCTGTCATCGGAGTAGTTCAAATGCTGTGGCTCACAGCTATCACATGGTACAGGGTGCTGTGTATTGTCCAGGTACCATGTGATAGCTGTGGGCTAATCACAGCATCACAATACTAAGCACAGCTGTTATGAATGGTTATGAATGAAACCTATTTTCAAAAGCTGTGTTTACACTGTGATCATGTGACCGGGAGTATGAAGCCTGGCCTTTATTTAGCTACCGCCTGCCCGCAGTAAAACTGCTGAAGGCAGGCAGTAAGTGGTTAAAGCCTAACTCCATGTTTACTTTCACATTGGCCCAAACAAACTATCCTTTACTAATCGATGCAGCTGCTGTTGGTGTTGTATAAACTGTATGTAGCATCAACTACTCACAGTATACAGTGTTGCAGTGGTACGGGGACTTCCCATCTGCAGCTGTAACAAAATCTGATTGCTGCTCAGCCATTTTCAGGAGGCCTTGTATTTTAATCAATGGATACAAGGCTGTATCTGATTGGCTGAAGTGGGCAGATAACATCACAATTTATGATTTGCTTACATGGGCAGTAGGGGTGGTATCTGGGTGCCCCCTATTGATATCCGTAAATCCTCTGGTTGAAGTGGTTATACCAGGTCCATGACTGCAGCTGCAGTCATGAACCTGATATTGTTTTAATCTGCCAATGATGCTCTTTTATGTAAAAGCAAACCTAGTGGATAAAAAGCAACTGGATTGTTTTTGCATGCGATGGAAGAGGGTGTAGCCTTTCCACTGAGTGTGTCTGGAACTACCATAGAGATGACGTTGGGACATCCCCAATCATCTCTACGATCTAAGAAACCAGAAGCTACAAATATTTAGTCACTTCCAGTTTTGGTCTAATGTAAAAAGGCCATTACCAGCCTGTGAAAGCATCTGATCAAAGAAATCTTGGTTTGATCAGATGCTTTTAAGGGCAGAGGAGAGATCTGGGGTCTAATAGACCCCAGATGTCTCAGTAAAGGTAAAGAGTACCTGTCACTGCCCATGCTATCACAATGGATGTTGTTCATCCCTTGTGACAACAAAGTTGATCAAAAAAAAATAAAGAGATAGTGTAAAAATAAAATAAATAATAAAATAAAACATTTTTAAAGCACCCCTGTCCCCCCCGTGCTCACGCATGTGTAAACGGTATTCGCACTACACATGTGAAGTATCGCTGCAAACGTGTAACTCTAAACTGTTGATCTGTAAAGGCTTCTAAACCATCTCCTATAGAGACTTTCAAGTACTGTAGTTTGGTGCCATTCCACAAGCGTGCACAAATTTAAAGCATGACATGTTAGGTATCTATTTACTCGGCGTAATAGCATCTTTTATATTTTATCAAACAATCCAGTATTATAGTGTGTTTTTGTATATTATTCTTCATTAAGTGTATTTTTTCCCCAAAAAAATAGCGTTTGAAAAATTGCTGTGCAAATATCATGTGACATAAAAAAAACACTATATATTTTATTCTCCATGACCTCTGCTTAAAAATATAATATTTTTGAAATTATAATTATTTTTGAATGGGGTTCTCCCTTAAAATCTCTGCTATTTATTAAGGGTCTGGTTTACAATTTGCGGGGGGGAAACCTAATGGGATTTTTGTTTTTCATGGGCCCCCCTTAAAATTCAAACTCAGTCTGAAGGGCCTGGTATGAATTATGCAGGGGAATTTTTAACTATCCCTACCCTATTTGCTTACATGGTCAGGAGTTTCCAACCATGTAGGTAAGTGCAGCCAGTGACGTCACTGGTTGCTAAGTACTCAGCGATGCCTGCACCTGCTGGTGTCCTTAACAAACATGGCCAACGGGAAGCTGCCAGGTATAATATTGGTACTAATGCTATTATACTTGACATTCAGTTCCCACAAACAGCAAAAGTTCAGTCTGCACCCATAACCAGCTCATCCCAACTCCAGTCCTGCTGTACTGTCGTTGATTTCCTATGCCATCCCCTATCCCCCCCCCCCCCCCACCCCATTTCTAATCCACTTCAGTTTCACTAATCCTTTTCTCCCCTGATTATAGACGTGGTCGGCTACCTGGGCACTGAAGTTGAGGTCTACCATTTGTGCCTGAAACACTTCATTTCTACCATTTTAACTCTAATGAAAGATGTGGTAAAGAGAGGTTTTCTGCTATCCCGATGTAATATTTATACTGTTTAATGAAGTAAAAATACATTTGTGGAGAATGCTCCAGATTAGTACTGTTTGCTGTACACTTTGTAAGAAGGTGGTTAGTGTGCCATGTTGCTACGATCAGGAAGAAACCTTGACTATAATGGTACTCGAGTGGTGATAGTATGACAGAAGGGTTTGTTTCATATTTATTTTCCCCTATATATTGTATCATAAAAATAATAATGCTGAGAACATAATTCTAAACATGATGACAGAGAGGTTATACATTTTTTATTTCCAGTGGAATCTTAACTGAATTGCTGTTTAAATAATGTATCTATTAATCTGTACATCTATTTCTTTTCTTGTAGTCTATGTCATATTTTATTCTTAAATGTAATATTTATATTTTGGAATCACTTCAGGAAAATGTAATAAGCTACTCCTCTGCCGAGGGAAAATAAGCATTCAAGTATATTCTTATCGGAAAATGTGCAGCCAGCAAAATAAAGAAAATTGACACATGGAAGCATCTTATGTTCTGTTTATCTGGGAATATGTCCATGTTTTTTAAATGTTTTTAAAAGTTTATCTAAAACCCGACAGAGATTTCAACACTTCCCCACTCCATCCAAACTAGTGCTGCTTTAAATCCATTATATAGCTTTGTTGAAGCAACTCTTTCATTATTTTTAAAAACTGTCATCTTCGGCCGGATCGACTTCATTGGCCCAGCCGTGATAATGTTACTCCCTTGCATGTGCAAGTTCGTTCATTCTGTCATTGCTAAAATTCTACACTGGGTTACGCATGCATAGCTCAGTGTATAAGGCATGCAGGCAGGTAGTGGAACTTTAATACAAGAGAGACATAGGGGTTCACTTTCTAAAACTGGAGAGTGCAAAATCTGGGGCAGCTGTACATGGTAGCCATTCTGCTTGTAATTTCAGCTTGTTTAATTAAGCTTTGATAAAAAGCAAACAAACTGGAAGCTGATTGGTTTGTATGGAGAGCTGCACCAGATTTTGCACTCTCCAGCTTTAGTATATCAACCCCATAGTATCTCTCTTCTGCATTAAAAACCTGCCTGTCTTGTAGCTAAATGTTGGCTTTTTACTTAAAGCGTAACTCCACTTTTTTTGAGAAAAAAACATTTCCTTCTGGATGACCTATGTACGTTGCAGGGATTATAACAAACTTTGTTGCAGAAGAAATCCCTCTGTGTTTGTCTGTGCCTCTGTTTTGAGTGGGTCTAATGGGAGTGGTTTCATAATTAACTGTCAGGTGTCCAGCTGCAGAGCACTAATGAGGAAATCTGCTGGGCCTGCATCCCTTTAGACATGTTCCTATTGAAAGTATCTCTCCAAAATGACATTTTTGTTGCAGGGGATGCCTGAAATCTGACTTGTATCTTAGGCAGACTTCTGGGAAAATTGGTGAGTCAATCACACAAGCAGGAAATGATGTTTCTGGGAAGTGGCCAGTACACTATGTACAGAACAACTCCAGGTAGCCATATTGCAACGTATTCTCAGAAAATTACAGAGCTGCAGAATGAATAGGAAAGGTAATATTTAATGACATACAATTACAATATGATTAGTGTCGCAATTATATGCGCTATATTTTTTATTTATTTTCTATTTTTTCCCCCCAACAAAAGTGGAGTTATCCTTTAAAGTTCCAAACAGGAAGTGAGGGGAAATCCCTGCAAATTAGGAGAATTCCTTGGGGACCCCCAGGTCACAAGAACTAATGTCCCCATTGGACGATTTCCCCTCTATTACTTTTCTGGGGACAACACAAAATGTGAGATTTTTTTTTACTATCACTTCCAATAATTATAGTCAACAGGACGAATAGAAAGGGGGAATCTCCCTAATGGGGACAAAGATAGCAATAAAAACTGACAGGTGTTTTAAATCCTTTCTACTCCAACCCAAACCAAAAAGTTGAATTTGTTTGTAAGTCGGAACAGGTACATTTTTTAAGTGTAGCTCCAGCCAAAAAAATAATTGTTACTTTTTTTTTATAGAATAGAGAAGGGGTAAAACCAAAGCTGCTGATTGAAATCTCGGGGCCCCGTACATACTATTTGACAGGGCCCCCCCAAGAAAGTATTAAAGCTATAATACAATAAAAATACAATAAAACTATTAGCAGACACAAATACAGCATAACTCACAGAATTCCTGCTAAATCTAAAAGATAAAACTGCGTTAATAAATAAAAATGAAGATGAGATGAAAAAAATATACAGGCTCGGGGATCAGAGGGACAGAGGGAGAGAAAAAAAGTTAAGCTCCATGCACACTGGCCTTAAAAAAAACTCCAGTTCACTTGGCAGAAAAAAAACGCTCATATAGAACTTTTTTTTGTACAAAGTTTAGACGAGTTTAAGAGAACCAGGAGGGTTTTTTTTTTCTGTCTCTTAAACGTTGATCTTAAAATATGCCTGTAATCATCCTAATGTGTATGGACACATAGGATAACATTGAGCTGCTTCTACAGGCAAAACACTAAACTCCTGTAGAAGCAGCAATTTTTTTAAGCCAGTGTTAGTTAGTGCCAAGTTAGAGATAACAAACTCCAGTGCAGGGAGGGGGATTAGTGAGGCACGACTGTCTCTTTCTTATCAGATAAAAGCTTGTAGCAAGGGAGAGGGAAGGAGAGCAACTTTCATCTGCTGAAGGAAAAGAGACACAATTGTCATCTGTCACTAATCCCCCTGTGTGGGCCCCCCTGTGTGCTCCGGGCCCCCCATACCAGGGCTGGCTCTACCCACCTATCAGCAGCCCTGGGTAACACCCCTGTAAGGTATGTTTTTCTGTCTGTGCTTCTTTTTAGAAGATTGTACCTCACTTCTTGTCCCTGTGATAATTGGATCTTGAAAATGTTGGGTTGTTGTGGAAACAAGGATTGGTAATAAAGCTTTCGTGGAGACAACTTTTTCCCATGATAACTCTTATAGGAGTGAATTTTCCTTCCTAGGGGTAAATTTTGTCTCACTTCCTGTTGTTTCCCCTTCTTTGTTAAAGGGGTCGTTTTCAAGTCGGATGTTTGTAACTAGGGGACCGCCTGTACTGTGTAAATCCAATAAGCTAATAAATGGCTTCCCATTTTAGAAAATAGATACCAAAACCAGACATAAATAAATAGTCAGTACAGTAAATACATTCATAATAATGTGACAAGCAGTTGATAACATGAACTGAGAAGCCATTGTTAGGACTCACTGAATTTTCTTCTGAACAACAACAAGGTGACATTGTGGTAAAAGCATTATTTAGAAGGACTGACCCTCTCATGCTGCTCATTTTCTGACTTATTTTTGATGGCATACAATTCATATTTCTTCTGTGTCAGGGCAATCATTACTGATGTGGCACTGCAATGAATCACAAAGATGATCTTTAGAAAATATAGTGTGACAAAGGAATGTGTTCTGTACTAAATGATTTTCCTTGGTAATATGAATTACAAGAGCAGTTTCTGAAGTTGTTTATAAAAGACATGCTGGGTCTCTATATTTTTTCAGAAATAGCTGTTGCTGAGTCTTTCTTTTTCTTCACACAGCTGGCAAGCATGCATTTATGGCATGGCTCCTGTGCACATGTGTGAGGGTGACGGCATCCCAGCCTGGCCAGTCAAATGGCTGAAGAAGAGTCCAGACCTGGAAGGGAAACCTTAATCTTAATGCATTAAGATAAAAAAAACCTTCTGTGTGCAGCAGTCCCCCCAGCACCCACCCCCAATTACTTACCTGAGCCCCTTCTCTCTGCAGTGATGTCCACGAGTGTCTTAACTGTCCCAGACACTCCTCCTGATGATGATGAGACATAGCAGCAGCGCCATTGGCTCCCGTGCCTGTCAATCAAAATCAGTCAGCCAATCAGGGGAGAGAGAGGGCGGGTCCGGGTCAGGGCTCCGTGTCTGAATGGATATACGGAGCTCTGACTCGGCTTGGGTGCCCCCATAGAGAGCTGCTGGCTTTGGGGGCACTCAACAGAAGGAGGGGCCAGGAGAGCAGAAGAGGGACAAGAGAAGAGGAGGATCTGGGCTGCTCTGTGCAAAACCAAATGCACAGAGGAGGTAAGTATAACATGTTTGTTATTTAAAAAAAAAAAAAAAACAAGCCTTTACAATCACTTTAAGGCTAGAAGCTCTTGAGGTCAATTTTTGTAATTGTTTTTTTTTTTTTGTAAAGGTTTAATTATACTTTAAAAACAAAAGACAACATTTTCATTAACAAATGCATTGTTTGCAACTTCTTTTAAAGTAATACAAACCTATTGTGAACAAGAGGTTTTATTAAGATGTCATTAAAATCTCCAGCCTAGCTGCCCTTTCATTATATGTCAGAACTGACAGACATCACAAAAATGCAAAAACCTTTCTATTTATTTTATTTATGTATATATTTATTTATTTGTTGATTGTTTGATTGATTGTAGATCTTTGGCCAAACTATGGACATTGCATTATTTAAATATTCTTAACACACAGTAAATAACATGTTCATTGCCAGAACTGTTTTTGTATTTTTTGCTTGTTTGATTGATTGTAGATCTTTGGCCAAACTATGGACATTGCATTATTTAAATATTCTTAACACACAGTAAATAACATGTTCATTGCCAGAACTGTTTTTGTATTTTTTGCTTGTTTGATTGATTGTAGATCTTTGGCCAAACTATGGACATTGCATTATTTAAATATTCTTAACACACAGTAAATAACATGTTCATTGCCAGAACTGTTTTTGTATTTTTTGCACACATTTTAAAATACAAATTTTTGTCGTGAAGGTTGGTTAAAATCCCCAGTGGTTACCGGTATATATTTTCCAAAAGTAGAGACCCTTAAAAATAAAATGGTCATAGTTGCAATTTTTTGACATGGTGTTAGCAAAATGGTTTATCAAACCCATATTTTCGGTAAAGCAAACACTACCATTTTATTGGGGCGCAAAATATAAAAGATGAGAGATACCGAACATGTCAAATCTTAAAATTGTACACACCTGTGAAATGGCAAAAAATGTTGATGCTCAAAATTGCTCAAAGGCAACGTTTTAATGTTACAGGTCACAGTGAGTTATTGCTCTCACTCTGGCATGTGTGGCAATACCTAATTTGTGTAGCACTGTGGCTCCCCTCCAGGAAACATTATAGATATTTTGGGTCCACAAGATTTCTCAAAAATTCACTGATAGGGTAATACCTAGATCTGTTACACCAGTGGCAGCTGGTGCTCTAAATTTTTTGGGGGGCCCAAACAAACTGAAAAATTCAGAAAAATACTGAAAAAAAACTTAAATTGCAGCCTCACTGTGCACATCAATAGCAGCCACTGTGCCATCAAATGCAGCCACTGTGCCATCAATTGCACCCACTGTGCCCATAAAATGCAGCCACTGTGCCCATCAATTGCAGCCACTGTGCCATCAAACGCAGCCACTGTGGCATCAATTGCAGTCACTGTGCCCATCAAATGCACTGTGCCCATCAATTGCAGCCACTATGCCCATCAATTGCAGCCACTGTGCCAACAAATGCAGCCACTGCACCATCAATTGCACCCACTGTGCCCATAAAATGCAGCCACTGTGCCCATCAATTGCAGCCACTGTGCCATCAATTGCAGCTACTGTACCCATCAAATGCAGCCACTGTGCCCATCAATTGCAGCCACTGTGCCCATCAAATGCAGCCACTGTGCCCATCAGTTGCAGCCATTGTGCCCATCAAATTCAGCCACTGTGCCATCAAATGCAGCCACTGTGCCCATCAAATTCAACCCCTGTGCCCATCAAATGCAGCCACTGCAACCATCAATTGCAGCCATTGTGCCCATCAAATGCAGCCACTGTGCCAACAAATGCAGCCACTGCACCATCAATTGCACCCACTGTGACCCCCAGCAGGCAGTTAACCAGCACCCCCCCACGCCTGCTCGCTCATTGTGTGAATGGCACTTACCCCATCTTGGTCAGGCAGCGGCGAGCTGTGGGTTAGGTGGCAGCTCCTGTGTCCTCCATGCTTCCGCTGTGCATCTCTTCCTTCCTCCTGCTAGGCGTCCAATAGGATCGCCTGTCCTTTCAGCCAATCAGGTGACGGGAATCAGACCCGCACTTCCTGATTGGCGGAGAGACGGTTCAGTGTTATAAAAGCGATTATTCATTTGCTTTTCTAATACACCTGGGTGGGCTCCGAACGCAATGATCTGAACTCCCAGTCCACCCTATTTTGAAGCCTATTAAAGCCTATGGCTCTAATCAGGTGCTTAAAAAAAACACCCCCACTGCTGTAATTCATGCTTTCCGGCGTCCTGAAAGGGACTATGCCTGAATCTTTTAGTTATATAGGGGCGGTGTGATAGAGGGGACGGCGCCCGTGCAGACAATGAAGGATCTTACTAGTTCACTAAAGAACACATCTGCAAAATGTATGTCCACCTGGTTCTATTGGATTGAATCCGCTTGTAGGATTTCAAACGTCTACTTACTCAGTAACACCTTGATATGCACTGCTGCAACCTAATGCTCTGGTATTGTTTCAAGGGCATGTAGTGTATAATAACTTTCATGCAGTCCTCTGTCTGGTGTGCCCTGACCCCCTAAGCTCTCTCCCCCTTCCCCTTCATGTGCTCTCCTTACTCTCACATACATTTTTTTAGGCTATTTCATGTTCTTCTATAATTGCCCTTTCCCTTTAAACTGGATTGTATATTTCCCACACTCATTTTGAGTTAATGCATTGACATCTGTCATGGGCGTTCATGTACAGTATTCCTTGCAGGGCCACTGATAAGGCAGCATAACAGGTCCTGTTGTACCGGGCCTGGGCCCCATCAGCAAGAAAGGGGGGCCTTGGCAGTTTTATTATTTAATCCTTCCTAAACTAATACATTGATTTTACTAGCTCACGCCTCCACTTCTACTTGCTACCCAGGACTTAAGCTACAGTTCCCTGGGCCCCATCAGGTCAATAGAGGGGCCCGGGAGGCTGGAGCAGAGGAACTTTTTTTTTATTTGCAGGGCGCATGAAGTCCGGCGGAATGTTCCACTGCTCGTTATAGTTAAAGCCAGCCGCCAACTACCTATGCTATGCTTTCCCTGGCAAGTGGAGTGATTTTTTGTACCTCTGCTCCCTCAGCATGAGTGAAGAAGAGGCTGATGTGAGGTGGCTGAGAGGGAGCAGATCTGCAATCCCAGTGGCGGTGCACAGGCAAGCTGCTCACAGTGACAGGCAGCATGCTTTTAGCTCTGGAAGAAGATACAGTTTCCAGACTCCCCACTGTGTGCTAATGATCATTATCATTTTATTTATATAGTATAGCTCTATGTTTGTCTGAAGCGTGTTTGAAGCTGTTTAATGTTGACAAGTGTTGAGCGAACCCGGACTGTAACGTTCGGGTCCGTACCGAACTTTCGAGTGTCCGGGGCACGGACCCGGACCCGGACATTTCAAAAATCGTTCGGGTTCGGTCCGGGGCAGTTGTAATTTGTCGAAGTTTGTGCGAAGTCTGTTTGTATCTCGATATGATATATTTATTTTACTATTACTAGTAATCGTGTGTCACCCCTCAGACCTTTGACATAGAAGAAGGTCTCGATTTTCGTACGACGGACAGTGACACTCGTCGAACGGACACGTGGCGGTGACCCTAACGTCTAGACGAGGGAGAGTCGGTGGAGTGTAGTCGGAGAAGAAGTGAGTACGACTCCCTCGTCTCCATGTTTTTTAGTGAGGTGAACGGTCCCTTTCGTATCGTATCCATCAACCGCCGACCGAAATTGATATTGCTCGTCACCTTGTAAG
>BLSH010153007.1:373506-387754 GCA_018402905.1 Glandirana rugosa
AGCGATGCTAGCACGAGTTGCTAGTCTAACAACCTCCTTAAACTCTAAAGTTTATGGCGACGAAACTCAACGTCTAGTTTGAGACGTATTTTGTTGCTAGCGGTGCTAGCACGAGTTGCTAGTCTAACACCCTAGCATGTGTTGCTAGTCTAACACCCTCATTAAACTCTAAAGTGTATGACGACGAAACTCACTAGACTGACGTGATCCATCTCCGAAGACGAATCTCCCTGTCTAAGAACAAGGTTCAACCAACAATCTGATCGTTGAGCACGATCGTAGCGATCGTTGTTTTATGCAGAGTTTGATCTGCAACTCAAAGCAGCGGTATGTGAAATCTCTAATTTCTGCTATCTGTCCTCAGAGCAACAGCACAGACAGCAGTAGTAAAGTAATCTATCTCAGGATGCAGGATCAGATCTTAAAAATGTCTTAAAATGTTTCTATTCTCTCCCTCACGCCGTCAGCTTCCTTTCCCTACACTAACCCAAGAGCATGTGACTGCAGCACTACGTGACTCCAGCTTATAAAGAGGCTGGGTCACATAATGCACTGGCCAATCACAGCCATGCCATTAGTAGGCATGGCTGTGATGGCTTCTAAGGGCAAACCAGTGAAACGCTTGTTGATTGGCTGCCCTGCAGCTTCTCAACACGTGGAGTAAAATAGCAGAACCCCGGACCGAACCCGAACGATTTTTGAAATGTCCGGGTCCGGGTCCATGCCCCGTACACCTGAAAGTTCGGTACGGACCCGAACGTTACAGTCCGGGTTCGCTCAACACTAGTCTTAAGTTATACAAACAGGTTGGGTCCAGTGAGGGTTTTTTAAGTATGGGGGTAACCAGTGCCTGTTTGAGTGGAGAGGGAAAGGTGCTAAGAGAGAGAGAGAGGTTAAAGATGTGGGTTAGAGAGTTTAGGATATAGCATGAGGGTGGTCGTAGTAGTTGCGAGGGGACAGGGTCCAGGAGAAAGGTGGTGGGGTGGGCTGTGGAAAGGAGTTTGGTAACTTCCTCAGAGCTAGCAGGATTGAATGAGGAAAGTGTTCAGTGGGTTGTTGGACTTGGTGTGTTGGTTGGTGGAGGAAGCTGGATGCAGGATATCTCATCACAAATTGTGTCAATTTTGTTTTTGAAGTGATTGGCAATCTCCTGGGAATCTCCTGGGAAGTGAGCAAGTTGATGGGTGGAGGCAGTGTGGGGTGGAGTAAGGAATTAAGGGTAGAGAAGTGCTGATGAGGCTTGGATGAGAGGGATTTGATGAGAATAGTGTAGTAGATTTGTTTAGCGGAGTGGAGGCAGGAGTTGTATTTCAGAAGGGCAGATTTGTAGAGGGTGAAGTCTTATCGGGATTTAGATTTGCGCCACACTCACTGAAGAGCACAGCTGCATTTCTTGAAACTTCTGGTACTGCCTGGTTCTGCGTGTAGAGATGGGGGCAAGTGTGTCCAGGGAGAATGACAATATGTTGTTGTAAACAGAAGTGGACACGTCTGGGCAGGACAGGGGTGTGATTTTATCATAAAGGCAATCAGTAGCAGAATGAAAAAGGGAAGGGTTGAGTTGGCAAAGGTTCCTGCGGGTAAGTGTTTGCAGGTTGGTGGCATGGGAGGTAGGAGACAGGGAGAGTGTGAAACTGATGAGGTGGTGATCGGACAGAGGAAAGGGGGTGTTAGAGAAGTTGCAGGGAGTGCAGAGGTGGGAGGATACAAGGTCAAGAGTGTTGCCATTGGAGTGAGTGTTGGTTTGTGTCCATTGTGTTAGGTAGAAGGAAGAGGTTAAATAGAGTAGTTGGGAAGTGCCTGAGGTGTTAGCGTTGACTGGAATGTTAAAGTCTCCAAGGATGATGGCAAGTACTTCAGAGGAGAGCAAGTAGGGTAGCCATGCAGAGAAGTTTTCAAGAAAGCGTGACATAAGGTCAGGGGGTCGGTAAATTACTGCAATCCTCAAACAAACTGCAGAAAAAAAACGAATGCAGTGCACTTCAAAAGAACAGAGGGAAAGAGAGGGAGGTGTAGGAAGAACCTTAAAGGTGTTTTTTGGGGAGAGGAGAAGTCCAACTCCACCTCCTTTTCGTCCGCTGGATCTAGGTGAGTGAGTGCAGAGGAGGCCCCCGTGGAAGACGGTAGCTGGAGAGGCAGTATCAGATTCCTGCAATCATGTTTTGTTAATAGCAAGGAAATGGAGGAAGTTGAAGAGGAAAATGTCAATGACAGAGGCAAGTTTTTGGAGAGAGAGCGGGCACTCCAGAGGGCACACATAAGGGGGGAGGCTGACTCTTGTAATCAGGGGAATTGAGATAAGACAGTGGGAGTTACGGCTATTGTCAGAGAAGCTAGACTGCCAGTTCTGGGGGTAGGAGTTGGCTGGAGGAGGGCCAGGGTTTGGGGCAATATCCCCAGACATAAGGAGTAGTAGGAGGGTGAAGGCCGTAATGTGGGAGTGGGACCTATACGAGGGCTGGTGCTGCAGTGAAGTGGAGGTGGTGGCATTGTGTGGGCTCAGAATGAGTAGGAGGTGATAAGTGCAGTAATATTGAGAGGGCAAAAGTGAGGGGGGTATGTTTAGCCTGTGGGGTTGCAAAGGGGGCTTAAGAAATGAGAGTTTGAGAAGAGAGGGCGTTACTGCAAAGAAGATTAGTATGAGCATGTTGGAGAGTAGAGAGAGGGGAAAAGAAGGCAGAGTGAAAGAGAAAGGAAAAGGGAAATTTACAGAGTTTGTTGTGGATAACTAATGTTTGTACTTGCCTTTAGAGTAGTGCCTTATTTAAAGTGCCGTTTTGAAAGTGCCAACACTTAAACGTTGCAGTGGCACTTTAACCAAGCAGTGGCCAGCCTGTCCCTCGCCAGCCGTCCAAAGAGTTAAACTGAATTTTTACTGGGATGGGGTTGGGAATAAGGAACATGGAGAGAGATTATTTTAAATATGTGCAAACCACACACTGTCTTCTAAGGAACCCCAAGTTGTTGATCCACACCCACCGCGACATAGGCACTTACCTCCTAGCAACGCACCATAATATTAAGGGTATCACACTTTTCTATGGATTACTAGATGCCAAAAACATGTTCTCTAAGCTACCTCCACTGGTCTCATGGGAAGAGGAATTCACCACTTCCCAATGGGTGTCTGCCTTTAAAGCCACACAGGAAGCTACCAAAGCATCCAATCTACGTGAGCTAGGCCTCAGACTAAATTTAAGGTGGTACCTCACTCCCTACCGGATCCACAAATTTGCCCCCACCGTTTCTCCTCTGTGCTGGAGGAACTGTGGGATGCCAGGATCTCTTTTACACATTATGTAGAGCTGCAACAAACTCCACCAATATTGGTTAGAAGTATTTACACTTATTCAGAATGTAACTAAATCAAAAGTTTCCCCCTCACTGGAACTAGCCATCCTCAATATAAGCAACAACCTTTTTTCTAAACACACAAGACCATTGATTACCCACATTTTATTAGCAGCTAAGTTATCAATAACAAAACACTGGAAGTCGGCTGACATACCCCATATTAGCGAAGTAATTTCTCTTACTCATATGCATGGAGTCTATGAAAGAATGTTTGCAACATTAGTAGGAAATCTATCAACATCTATCAAAATATGGAACCCTTGGCTAATATGGTTTAACGACAACGCTATGTCATCCACAACCCAATAACCCCAAGTTACTCTGATTGTCAAAACTCACTTATTTTTCTGAGATAGAAATGTTCTTTTGTTATATAGAGACCAAGGGAGGGGGAAGCCCTCCTTCTCTCCTCTAAGCCACAGTATGTTCCCACCTGGGGTGGCGGAGAGGGGGTGGGCTTCTTATCCCTTATAGTGAATCATCACTCAAGATGTGAAGGCGGTCTTCCTATGGCTGGATGTATTTCAGTTATCAAGTTACAATTTGATGATGTCCATTTATCGTCATCTTGTCAATGTAATGTATTTTAGTCTTGAATGTTCCTCATTCCTGTATGTCTTTTGAAGTAAAATAAAAAAAAATGTAAACATTAAAAAAAAGGCACATGGAGAAAGAGGGGGGTTTCTGTGCTAAAACAAATTGCTAAGCAAGAGGGAGACTGCAAGATAGACGTAGGTGTTTGATCTTGGCATAAACACCATAATAAAAGTAAGTGTAACCTCAACAGACAAGTATAAACAACAGTTTCAAAGTCTTAAAAGGCAGTAGTTGATATCAGTCATGCAATGTAGCCCAGTGTTTCAGAGAAGAGTTTAATCAGTGGTTACAGATGGTTACAGCAGGCAGATGTGGGTTTCAGACAGGCATATTGGCTTTTGTGGTGCAGGGAAAAACGTAAGCAGTTATGGGTGATAAATGAACTATACTGTGTGGATGATAACAAAAAGGTTAGAAGATTTTTTCATGGTACTGATTCAGCCTCACACTTTGAAGATGATTTTAGAACACTAATATGGCTCTATGCGGCTTTTCCCACACACTTGGAAGATGATTTTAGAACACTAATATGGCTCTATGTGGCTGAAACAGGCTTTTCCCACACACTTGGAAGATGAGTTTAGAACAGTAATATGGCTCAATACCCCTGCAATAGGCTTTTCCCACACACTTTGAAGATGATTTTAGAACACTAATCTTTCCCTTAAAGCAACAGCTGGAACCTTTCCCTGTACAACTTGATGATGATTTTAGAACACTAATTTTTCCCTTAAAGCAACAGCTGGAACCTTTCCCTGTACAACTTGATGATCATTTTAGAAGAATAAGCTTTCCCTTAAAGCAACAGACTTTACCTAGCCCAGTCAGATCGTTCTGTGCAGCAGGATGAGGTGTGCAATCTGTCCCTTAAAGCACCAGTACTAGTATCTCACCCTAGTCCACAATCAGATCGTTCAGTAATGCAGGATGAGATGTTCTGCAACCTGTCCCTCACAGAGCCAGCAGCATCCTCTCCCTAAACTATCCTGAGAGCATATGACATGCAGCACGATGACTCCAGCCCCATATAGAGGCTGGGTCACATGGTGCACTGGCCAATCACAGCCATGCCATCAGTAGGCATGGCTGTGATGGCTTCTAGGGAAAACCAGTGAAACACTTGTTGATTGGCTGCCCTTGGCAGCTTTTCAACACGTGAAATAAAATACCAGAACCCTGAACCTGAACCTGGACTTTTTTTTGAATAAAAGTTCGGTACGGACTTGAACTTTACAGTTCGGGTTCGTTCAACTCTAGTAAAATCTAGTCAGGCCTGACAGTGAGTGCAGGCCTGATTGTTTTGATCTGGGCTGGGGAGTAGCTCAGGGAGGGCTGGAGATTGCAGGAAGGAACACCCCTTGGATACGCTTCCTCTCTGGGACCAGAAGGTTCCCAGCAATCTGCCCAGCAGGGGGGTGGGAGAGTTTGAGTGGAAGAGTGGAGAATGTAATAGAGGTGCTGCGGAGGCTTCACTGGAGGGAGCCCCCAGTCTGGGGGGTGACCTTGAGGCCTGGAGGCTCGGGTGCAGCCAGGAGAGGAGTTGTCATCCTGGAGTAGCAGAGAGGCAACATTAAAGGCTCTTTAAAGGATCCACTGGTGTCAGTGAGTAATAGCCCCTGGGAGTTGGATGAGAAGGTTGGAGCAGGCTGGGGAGAAGACAGTGGACCGTCGGCAGAGGTCGGAGAAGCCAAGCAGGGGAAAGAGGGCCACTGGAAAGTGAGGCAGGTCAGAGGGGCCTGGAAGATGGATTGTAGTTCATCCAGTGCCCAGCTAGCACCAACGTACTTAGCTGCACAAATGAGGGTCCATAGCTTCACAACTGGAAGCCTGTGACCCTTGCCCACAACGGGTGGTCCGGAGGTCCTGCTAGTAGTAAGAGCAGGCCTCACCATGTGAGATTTTTTGTGTATTGTAAATTTTGGTTTTACTACGATAGACCTGTAGGCGTATAGCCAAAGTCTTCCCCGCCCTATTGCCAGTCGCATAATGCATCATATTCAAGCGTTTAGTGCTTCTCTCATAACCTTCGAGGAGCAATAGACGTAATTCATGTCTAAGGGTAGTAAGTTTAGTTCGCAAGCTAGGATCTGGCTTAGATTTGTTTTCCCCTGAAAAGTTATCCCCATGAGCTAATCTCCCACACATGGTGAAGTTCAGCGAGGCAACTTTCAAAGATGGAGGAAATGTTGAAGGCCCTGCTGCAAGCCAATGCAGCCCAGTGGGAAACCAACAGACAGGTCGCAGAGACCGCTGCAGCACATCAGGCAGCTCAGCGGGAAACCAACCGACAGGTCGCAGAGGCTGCTGCAGCTAAGTGAGAGGAGAGTCGCCAGCCCACGGCAGCACAACATGCAGCTCTGCAGGAAACCAACCTCCGGGTCACAGAGGCTGCTGCAGCTCAGCGAGAGCAGAGTCGCCAGGCTATCGCAGTACAACAAGTGGCTCAACAGAAGATGAACCGACCTGCTGGAGTTAAGAAGAGGGGCCCACACCTCCCATGACAGTGGAACCAAGGTTGGTACACGCTTCTTACCACATGCAGAAGATGACACCCACGGATGACGCGGAGGCGCACCTCACAACCTTTGAAAGAGTCACTCTTTCTGAAGGATGGCCAAAAGGACAGTTTGCGGGACTGCTAGCACCATCCTTGACCGGTGAACCCCAAAAAGCCTATTTCGATCTGGAAACAGATAAGGCCCTGGACTATGAGATTCTAAAGGCAGAGATACTCACACACATGGGGGTCACCATGGCAGTCTGGGCCCAACGCGTGCATCAGTGGACCTACCGCACCGACAAGCCACCCCATTTGCAGGTGTTCAACCTAGTTCACCCTACCAGGAAATGGCTACAGCCAGAGACTTTGCCAAGTCCCCAGATTGTGGAGCGTGTGGTCATGGACCACTATCTACGGGCGCTCCCTGCTGCTTTTCAGGAAATGGGTCACACATGGGGACCCCAAAACTGCAAGCCAACTGGTGAACCTTGTCGAGAGATACACGGCTGCTGAGGACTTGTTGCACCCATCTGCACCCCACTCCAATGTATCTAGAGGTGAAAGATCACCCAGCGGACCGGGTAAGACTGTTCCAGGGTTCAGGGGCTTGGGGAAATTTGATAAGATTGATACGGCTAAAAAGACTGGGGTTTCTAGACCTGGAGACTGGCCACAGAAGCCAGGAAGGTCTTGGGGACACTTCAGAGCACTAGGTATGGAACGCATACAGTGCTACCGATGCCATGCATTGGGCTATATTGCTGCCAATTGCCCCCTGAATGATGAACCCATGCAATGCGATTATACTCATGTGAATAGACGCCTTTCTTTTTTGGAGAGTGTGGGATTTTTGTTGATAGGAAACCAGTCACTGCGCTGCTTGACTCGGGTAGTGGGGAGACTGGTGGCAGGACCAAGGAGAAAGGAGACCCTCTTCCTTTTCCTGTACTGGCTGGGGAGCTGGAGGAGCTGGAAGATAGCTCACAGCGGGGGGGCTAATGACCCAGACAATGTCTCTGACCCTGACGGTGAGAGTGAACCGAATGTAGTACCTGACTTACAGGTCTGGAGAGAGGACTTCTGTACAGAACAACTATGGGATGTCACTCAGAGCCAGAAAAAACGTGAAGGTGATGGATGGGGAACCTGTGGACCCAATGTGGAACAGCTAGTCGTTCCCAAAACCTTCCGCAGGATGGTGCTAGATTAGGTCAGTGGGCATGTAATGGGGGACATCTGGGTATGGAGAAAACCAGAGTGAGAATAACCCAGAGATTCTTCTGGCCTTGTATGCAGATGTCAAAGAATACTGTGAATCATACCCTGCGTGTCAAATGACAGCCCCGTCGCCCCATTTTCACAGTCCCCTTGTCCCACTTCCCATAATTGTAGTGCCATTTGAGCGAATTGGCATGGATCTCGTGGGACCAGTAGTAAAATCTGCCTGGGGACACCAGCACATCCTGGTGATACTGGATTATGCGACCCGCTATCCTGAGGCCATACTCTTGCGGAATACCTCCGCTAAGACTGTCACCAAGGAGCTGGTCCAGGTGTTTAGTCGGGTGGGGATCCCTAAAAAAATCTTGACGGATCAGGGTACCCCATGCATGTCCATAGTGACCAGAGAATTGTGCAAGTTGTACAAAATCTCCCATCTCCGTACCTCTGTTTACCACCCCCAAAAAGACGGTCTGGTGGAAAGGTTTAACAAGACCCTCAAGAGTATGCTGAAAAAGGTGGAGGATAAAGATGGGGGAAATTAGGATTTTTTGCTGCTGTACCATATGTTTGCCATACGAGAGGTTCCACAGGTGTCTACGGGGTATTCCCCCTTTGAACTCTTGTATCGTAGACATCCCATGGGGCTGCTGGATGTCGCAAAGGGGACGTGGGAAGGAGAGGCAACCCCATATAGAAGCATCATAGAGCATGTCTCCTTGATGCAGGATCAAATCACAGCTGTCCTGCCCCTTGTATGAGAGCATATGGAGCAAGCCCAAGAAGCCCAGAGAAGGGTTTACAATTGGGGTGCCAAAACCCAAACTTTCAACCCTGGAGACAGAGTGCTGGTGCTAGTCCCCACTGTTGAAAGTAAATTGCTAGCCAAGTGACAGGGTCCCTTTGAGATTAGGGAAAGAGTAGGGGAAGTAAACTACAAAGTTTACCAGCCTGGGAAAAGGAAACCGGAGCAGATTTACCATGTTAATCTCCTAAAACCATGGAAGGACAGAGAGAGTTTATTGGCAGTGCCCACTTGCCAAAAAGACAGGTTTCTCATAACCTTGATGACACAAAAAATGGCGTTAAGGAATTTGTCAGTAAAAATAAAGATTTTTTTCTCTTCCGTACCCGGACTGACCACTGTACTACAACATGACATAATCACGGAACCAGAGGTCCGTGTAAATGTAAAACCCTACCGAATACCTGAGGCTAGATGAGAGGCAGTGGTGAGAGCAATAAAAAACATGTTGGAGTTAGACATGATAGCGCAGTCCCACAGTGCCTGGTCGAGCCATATAGTGCTGGTCCCAAAGCCCGATGGCACTATCCGGTTCTGTAACGATTTCAGGAAGCTGAATGACGTGTCTAAGTTTGACGCATATACCTGATGCCACAGGTTGACGAACTTGTGGACAGGTTGGGAGGTGCCCGGTACATAACAACCCTAGACCTAACTAAGGGATACTGGCAGATCCCCCTAATGGAGACAGCAAATGAAAAAACAGCCTTTTCTACCCCAAGGGGTCCTTCCAATACAAGTGAATGCCATTTGGTCTGCATGGGGCCCTGCATCCTTCCAGAGGATGATGGATAAAACCTTGAGGCCGCACTGGCCCTATGCAGCGGCCTATCTGGATGATGTGGTCAACCACAGCCCAGATTGGGAATCACATCTGTCCTGGGTGCAGGCAGTGATAGATTCGCTGAGGGTAGCAGGTTTAACAGCCAACCCAAAAAAGTGTGCCATAGGTCTGAAAGAGGACTAATACCTTGGGTATGTTATTGGTCAGGGTCTGATCAAGCCCCAGACCAATAAGATTGAGGCCATTCAAAAGTGGCCCCAACCAGTGAACAAAAAACATGTTTGTGCCTTCCTGGGGATTACAGGGTATTACCAACGCTTCATCCCCAACTTTGCCACCATTGCCTTCCCTCTGACCAATCTGATGAAGGGTAGAGGGTCAGGAATGGTTAAGTGGAATCCCGAAGCCGAGAAGGCATTCCAGTTGAAGCAAGCCCTTTGTGTACAGCCGGTGCTTGTGACCCCAGACTTCACAAAGGAGTTTGTTGTCCAAACTGACGCCTCTGAGGTGGGACTAGGCAGATCAGAGATGGTGAGGAGCACCCGGTCGTCTACTTAAGCAGGAAGTTTAATAGGCATGAAAGGAATTATGCCATTTTGGAGAAGGTGTGCCTTAGAGGCCCTAAAATACTACATGCTGAGAAGGTCATTCAGGCTAGTCGCCGATCATGCCCCCCTTAAGTGGATGTGTAACAACTGGGAGAAAAATAGCCGGGGGACTAGGTGGTTCCTGGCCCTGCAGCGGTTTAAATTCTCAGTGGAACACCGGGCCGGAAGGCTCCAAAATAATGCCAATGGCCTTTTCCGGGCCCACTGCATGAGATAGGCTGTCAGTATATCAGGTGTGATCAGGTGTGATCAATTTTCAATGATTGGCACCATAGCTTGTAAACTCTATAACTTACACAAGGACCAAATAATATACACTTATTTGGGTTATTTTTACCAAAGATATGTAGCAGTATACATTTTGGCCAAAGTTTATGAAGAAAAATTACTAATTTGCAAAATTTTATGACAGAAACAAAGAAAATGCATTTTTTCACATTTTCAAACTTTTTTTATTTATAGCACAAAAAATAAATAACCCACACTAGTGATTAAATACCACTAATTGTGTGAAAAAAAGGACGCAAATTTCATATGGGTACAGTGTTGCATGACTGAGTAATTGTCATTCAAAGTGTGATAGCGCTGAAAGCTGAAAAATGGCCTGGACAGGAAGAGGGTTTTCGTCTCACACATTTGGTGTTGCCATGCTCAGGGGGAGTAGTAGAATGTATTTTTGGGTGTCATTTTTGTTAGGTACATGTTATGTGTTGGAAATATCATATAAATTGACAACTTTGTGTAAAAATAAAAGCGTTTTAATTTTTTTCCCACGTTTTCCAAAAACTACTGGAAAAAACGTACATGTTCAAAAGACTTGTTATGCCTAATAGATTATATGTTGGGGTGTTTGCTTTCCAAAATGAGGTCAGTTTGTGGGCAATTCCATCGTCCTGGTGCTCCAGGACCTTCAAAAGTGTAATAGGTAGGTGGTTGAGAAATTAGATGTGTAATTTATGCTCGTAGAATGCTTGAAGGTGCTAGTTCAATGTTGAGCCTCTGTATGTGGCTAGGCTGTGTAAAAGTCTCACACATGTGATATTGCCATACTCAGGGGGAGTAGTAGAATGTATTTTGGGGTGTCATTTTGGTAGGTACATGTTATGTGTTGGAAATATCATATACATGGACAACTTTGTGGGAAAGAAATGTGTTTTCATTTTCTTTCCACATTTTCCAAAAACTTGTGGAAAAAATGAACCGTTCAAAAGACTCATTATGCCTCGTAGATTATACGTTGGGGTGTTTGCTTTCCAAAATGGGGTCATTTTGTGGGCAATTCTATTGTCCTGGTGCTCCAGGGCCTTCGCAAATGTGATAGGTCGTCATGACATTAGATGTGTAATTTATGTCCCTAGAATACCTGATGGCGCTCCCTGCATGTTGGGCCTCTGTATGTGGCCATGCTGTGAAAAAGTGTCAGACATGTGATATCACCATACTCAGGAGGAGTAGTAGAATGTGTTTTGGGGTGTAATTTGTGGTATGCATATGCTGGGTGTGAGAAATAACCTGTTAATATATGACATTTTTGTGAAGAAAAAAAAAGGAAAAAAATCTTCACTTTGCAAAGAATTGTGGGAAAAAAATACAACTTCAAAAAATTCACCATGCCTCTTACTAAATACCTTGGACTGTCTACTTTCCAAAAAGGGGTCATTTGGGGGGTATTTGTACTTTCCTGGCTTGTTAGGGTCTCAAGAAAAGAGATAGGCTGTCAGTATATCAGGTGTGATCAATTTTCAATGATTGGCACCATAGCTTGTAGACTCTATACAAGGACCAAATAATATACACTTATTTGGGTTATTTTTACCAAAGATATGTAGCAGTATACATTTTGGCCAAAATTTATGAAGAAAAATGATGACAGAAACAAAGAAAAGGCATTTTTTCACAACATTTTCAAACATTTTTTATTTATAGCACAAAAAATAAATAACCCACACTAGTGATTAAATACCACCAAAAGAAAGCTCCAATTGTGTGAAAAAAGGGGCGCAAATTTCATATGGGTACAGTGTTGCATGACTGAGTAATTGTCATTCAAAGTGTGATAGCGCTGAAAGCTGAAAAATGGCCTGGACAGGAAGGGGATTTTTGTGCCCAGTACTGATGTGGTTAAATTTCAAATGTTTTCAGAAATAGAAGTGTTAATAGTTTATTTTTTATCAATGAACAAAATGGAAAGTAAATGAACAGAAGAGAAATCCAAATCCGTATTTGGCGTGACCACCCTTTGCCTTCACAACAGCATCAATTCTTCTAGGTACACTTGCACACAGTTTTTGATGGAGCTCGGCAGGTAGGTAGTTCCAACATCTTGAATAACTAACCACAGATCTTCTGTGGATGTCAGCTACCTAAAATCCATCTGCCTTTTATGTAATCCCAGGCATACTTGTTGATGTTGAGATCAGGGCTCTGTGAGGGTCAAACCAACACTTCAGGGACACCTTGTTCTTCTTTACACTGAAGATAATTCTATGACGTAGGCTATGTTTGGGGCCGTTGTTGTGCTGCAGATTAATTTGGAGCCAATCGCACGCCTCCCTGATGGTATGGCATGATGGATAAGTATATGCCTGTGTTTCTCACTGAGGACACTATAGATGCTAACCAAATCTCCAACTCCATTTGCAGAAATGCAGCCCCAAACTTGCAAGGCTCCATCATGCTCCTCTGTTGCTGGCAGAAACTGCCTCCTGCTACAGCCAAATATTTAAAATTTTGACTCATCAGTCCAGAGCACCTGCTGTCATTTTTCTGCAGATCCTATGTTTTTATGCATAGGATATGGAAACAAGGCTAAGTGACTCAACTAAACTGCTCTGCTCTGCACATTACACTGCAGGATGGCTTAGAATGAGGTGTTTGGAATCAAGACCGAGGAGTAAGATAATTGTTATACAATGCACTTTTTACATTTCATTTTTGCCTGAAGTTGGGTTTTAAAGAAGCTGAAGATATTTGAGAATAATGCTTATCTGTGCAAAACCTGAATGACATTATTGCACTAGATTTAGGAATACAAATGTGCGTTTTAAGTCCTCAAACTAATAATAAAGGCAAGCCCTGCAGCATCCCCTTATTTCCTTATTTAGGAAATAATACTTCCTATACAGCAAGCAATGCTAAATAATATAACCTGAACATAAATTGAATATAGTATATAAAATAACTGTTTTCAGGCAAATGAATTGCAAATGAGCTGCTGCATTTTAAACTTCTTGCTAGATTGCTGAGTATGACATTACGATATTATAAATGTGCCTATTTAATATGATTTATATTTTTTTCCTCTTACTTGGAAGTAAAGAATATAAACCGTTTCTATTTCTTTTTTTTCTGCCATCAATACCAAGCAGAAAGTATATATCAATGAGGGTAATGGCGCCCTGACGTGACAAATCAAAATGCAGTGCTATAATGATACAAAATTATAAACAGTAGGGTCGCTGCCCCTTCAAGACCTGAGGTGGTCAGATAAGCAAGCAAAAAAAGGAAGTCAAGCGCTGACCCATTTTTTTGAAAAAACCATAAAGGAAAAGAATTCACAAATAAAATGCAAATAAAAAAAGTCCAATAATCCTTCAACAATCATCCATTGAGAGGAATCCAATAACCATGTGCATCCTCATAAGTTCCAAATTCTTCTATAGGAAAAGTTTTGAAAATAGATGGCCACTCACCAGATGATTTGACCTCCTTTTTAGGGGTAGGTCAAAATGCGCCTCTGGAACCACTGTTCCTATAAAGGGGGGTGTGTGTTTTCTCCTCTTCTCTCTCCAGTAATCATTCCGCTAGTAAAGAAAAAGGGACTCCACCATGGACACAGATGAATGGATCATTGTGTAGTATTTATTTGCAAATGGGTAGTAAAAACAATTAAAAAGTTTACACTCACACCTAGGAATAAGGTGGGCTTAATGCCCAGAACCCCCCTGTTGCAGAATAAGGAAAAAACACAGAAAGGAGAGGAGTTTGGTTGGGCCTTCATAACAGGATATAACGTTCAACACAAGGAAGTGGAAAAAATAGTCAAAAAACACTGGCCCATCCTAAAAAAAGATCCCACTCTAAAGTCGATCATCCCTTCCAAGCCAAAATTTATTTATAGAAGGGCCCCTGCATTGAGAAATATGGTGGCAAAAAATATTCCAAAACCAGACATGAGAAAGCCAACCTTTTTGGAACAACTTGCAATATAGGACAATACTTCCGGGTTGGTTTGAGGAGAGGAAAGACACAAAAAAGGAATAAGACGTTGTCCCCCCAAGACCCGTAATTCGGGTGGAATAAGGATCCACACTCACATTTGAAAAATTAACAAAAATGATGGGTAAACGTTTATTTATGATGTGTTACTAGGTAAGTAG
>BLSH010153008.1:11190-23524 GCA_018402905.1 Glandirana rugosa
GGGCAAAGGAACCATGTCAGTAAAAACCAAGTGTGAAGGGCTTGAACAAAAAGCCGAAATCCAAACTCATGAGTTCCATCTTCCTTCAGGTCGGGTGTCTGGGTGTAAAGACACGTTGGGGTGTGGAGAAGGCCTTTTGTGGCTTTTGCCGTGAAGGAGTCCAGATCCTTCCAGGGGCTGAAAGGGGTCTAGGGGTAGTGGGTATTGGAGCCATGTCAACCTCCGGGAGGGGTGGTAGGCCTAGGTTTTTGATGAAAGTGTCACTTTCCTGCAAATCGCGTATAGAGAATTGAGTACCGTCCCGGGAAGCAGAGAGCCGAAAGGGGAAACCCCAACGGTAGGGGACTTGATGGTTTTGGAGGTGCATGGTAACTGGACGAAAGCTTCTTCGTTTTGCAAGAGTGATAGGGGATAGATCGTTGAAGATTTGAATCCTTGCCCCTTTGAAATCTATTCTAGATTTGTTGCGGGTAGCCATGACAAGGGCTTCTTTGCTGTCATAATAGTGGAAGCGTACAATGATGTCTCTAGGATTCGCACCCTGAGGAGGTTTCGGGGCCAAGGATCTGTGAGCCCGGTCGAGGCGCCAGTCTATATCCGGGATGTCAGGAGCTAAGGTGTTAAAAAGGTTCAGCAAGTAGGTGCGAATCTCTCGGTCTCCAACGTTTTCAGGAACTCCCCTAATTCGTAGGTTCTGTCGTCTCTCTCTGTTTTCCAAGTCTTCCTGTTGATCTAAGAGCATGGAAACTGAGTGTTTAAGAGATGCATTGTCTTCCTCCAGGGCATGCACGTATTGAAGAAGATCGTCAAATTTGGATTCTAGGGTGTCTGTGCGTTCCCCCAGATGTGTTATTTCGCCTCTCAGTTCTTGAGCGAGTTTCCCAACTTCCTGTGTAATGTTTCGGGTGAGGTTCTGTAGTAGGGACTGTAGTTTGAGGTCTAATACTTCAACAGTGACAGGAGGTGAAAGAGTGTTATGTGGGAGGGGGGGGGATTCTTGAGAAAACCCCCCTATCGCCCCAGATGGGGCCAAAGGGTCCGGAGTACAGACTTGCATGTTGAAGGCTGGGGAGTCGGGTCTGAGGAGATAGCTGTCTAGTGTCTGGGAGGACCGTGGCACATTGGTTGATGGGAGGGTTGCTTTTTTTGGCCCTATTTTCACCATGGGCTGTCCAGGCGGAACGACAAATGGAGAATGGGGGCTCCCGTGGATAAAGAAGGTTGAAGTTAGCTATGCAGGAGCGTTAAGGAGGCGGCAGAGACAGGAGTGATGATTCACATGGCTAATAAGTACAGGGTCCAAGTCTGGATCTTTACCCCCATAGCATACAAACGGGTAGAGATAATGAAAGCAGACTTCTAGTGGGGGTTAAGACTATGAGCTTGACCCCAGGTATCTTAGCAAAAAGACACTGTGGTATTAGACTTGATGGGGGGAGGCGTGTTGAAGGTTGGATGTAACTTTCTGAGGACCACAGCAGCAGCCCTAGGGGTGTGTGGAGTAGTAAGATGGCCGCCGCTACTAGGCCTCAGTTGGTCCTGACCAATACAGTCTCAGAGCTGGAATTCTGGTGACCTCTCCTCACTTACCAGGGGGGATGTGAGGGAATAAGGACCATCGGGTGGTAGCTTGGGGTCTGTATGATGGGTTCTGGGGCGGCCGGGTGTAGCAAGATGGCCGCGGCCTAGGCCTCAGATGAAGCCGCGGCCTAAATTTAATGGTAGCGCCCGAGCGAGTGGAACGCTACACCCTCGTCGTGCTTATGGGGTCTTCCCAGGTCCCTGGGTGAGCGTCCAAAGGTCTCTCAGGTGTGGATGGGCCTGTGGTTGGGCAGGGATTAGCGCGATATGCGGTAGGGGGGGGGCCGCGGACACAGTCCTTCTCTCTGCCGGTGTCAGGACAGTCAATTAGGCCCCGGGAGGGTGACTGAGGGTCCGGGATGTCAAACACCCCTCACTCACCATACACTGCTGGCGGGGTGGCTGCGGGATGGGTCCTCTGGGGTTCGATGTACACCTTGGATGTTCCTCCCAGCACGCGCCGGAACTGTCGCTGTCCTCCTCTTCCGCCTGCCCGTCTAGGCCGCCATCTGTGGTGAAGGAGCCCTCCGAATTGCTGCCAAATTGGGCTGCTTTTGGTGGTAGGAGAGGCTCAGAGCCGCGGGGTGCTGCTTAGATGTCCTGGTGGCTGGTTGTGGATGCCTCCGGCAGATAGGTCAAGCGCCGCTCGCGCGCGTGCTCCGGCAGGCCGAAAATTTAGGCCGGTGCTCTGAGGGGCGGCCCAGGCCGCTTTCCGAAAAAGTTGTTCTTTAGCCTCAGACTTGCCCCACCTGATGGCTTAGGGTCTTGGCTGTAAGGTGAGGTGGTTTTTGCCTTTGGATGCGGCTTCTGTGGTGAGGATGCCACTGGATTTATTTTTTCCAGACGGAGCCTCTCTCACTTGCGTCCGTCTTCCTCGCTGGTCAGGCCACGCCCCCCATAATAATTTAGTTTGAGTCTGCACATGTGGAAGTTGTCTTGCGAGCAGAACAATTTTCTAAGTTTATGTTGGAGTTTGGACAGTTTTGCTGCTAATGAGTTTGAGGGAGTCGATTTTTGAGCATCTATAATACGGATTTCAGATAGCAAAATATCCATTTTAGCCGTGTGGATTTTATACATCTTAGAGCTGAGTTTAGGAAACACATCTCTCATGAAGGCTTCATGGGCATTCCAATTGGAAAAGGATCTTGTGGCTGCTGGATCATTGAATTGAAGAACTATTTTAGCTGAGGGGTGATTTCTTTTTAGTTCTCAGGATTTTGAATCACCAAATTATTGCATCTCCACAGCCGTGTTGGTGCAAATGCGTTTCCCTTCTTTATCTGCAGTAGGATTGGCACATGGTCAGACCATGTGATGTCCTGGATACAGGAATTAGACACTCTCTGCAACAACAACTTATTTACCAGAAAGAAATCTAACCGTGAGTAAGAGTTATGCCTTGGCGAGTAGTAGGTATAAGTTCTTTCACTAGCATGTCGGCAATGACAGACAACGTACAGATCTTCGCCGCTCAAGTAAAACAGAAGGGCGACGCCCAAGTGCGGAGATGTCGAAGCTGGAATCAGCAATTACATTAAAATCTCCACAAACAACTACATTCTCCAGTCTTGAAAATTTTGCGAAGAAATCGCAGTTGACGTGAGTTAGGTGTATACACTGAAACCAGAGTCAGAGGCAGATTATTGATAACACAAAGTAGAATGATATACCGACCCTCAGGATCTATGACAGAGTTCTTAAGTTCAAAAGAGACAGAATCCATTATAACAATGAGAATTCCCCTTTTCTTGGCCAGGATAGATGCTGTAAAGATATGAGGGTAGTTCAGATGAGAGCATTTAGGGGTAGTGTTCAGGTTGAAATGTGTTTCCTGCACTGCAAGGATATCCGCCTTGTGTTTTTACCATTCTTGCCAGAGGGACTTGTGCTGGTTGACTTTGTGCTAGTCTTGCTGGAAATGAGCCCGGGGTGAGGATTGCGGGTTGTTGTTTGGCCCTTGTTCACTGGGAAGTATATTCCGGGTTTGGAGGAACCAGAGACCATCTTCAAGAGATGTGATGAGATGGTTGGTGCCCTTATAGGTGATGTCCAGCTTGGCAGGGTATTTCCAGCAATCAACTAAACAATTTTGTTGTTCAGTAAAGCCTTAGAGATGACTGATTTTGATGTCTTTGGAGGGTATACTGTGAAAAATCTGGGAGCACTTGAAGGTTCACGGCTTACATAGGTAAGCTGTCTGTTTAACAGAAAGCCTCCAGGATTTTTTTCTTCACTTGGAAAAAGTGAACTCTCAGCAGCATGCCGCAAGGGATCTCAAATGGAAAAAAAGAGGGCTTGGAACCCTGTGAATTCTATCAATAGGAAGGACAACTCAGGAATTTTCAGATATTCCCTATGATAATGATCTTTAAGATTAGCCAATTTTGCTTGCAAGCTAGATATAACTGTTGCACAGCATGGGAGTCCACCAGTGTGTTAACCACTTCCTTACCCGGCACTTAAACCCCCCTCCTGCCCAGACCAATTTTTGGCTTTCAGCGCTGTCGCATTTTGAATGACAATTGCGCGGTCGTGCGACGTTGTACCCAAATAAAATTTGCGTCCTTTTTTTCCCACAAATAGAGCTTTCTTTTGGTGGTATTTGATCCCCTCTGCGCCATTTCTGATCGCCGCTATAAACAAAAAATGAGCGACAATTTTTCAAAAAAGAACAATATTTTTTACTTTTTGCTAAAGTACAAATCCATTAAAAAAATTATTCATCAGTTTTGGCCGACATATATTCTTCTACATATTTTTGGTAAAAAAAAAAATCGCAATCGGCGTATATTGATTGGTTTGCGCAAAAGTTATCGCGTCTACAAACTGGGAATTGATTTATGGCGTTTTTATTATTTTTTTTTTTTTTTACTAGTAATGGCGGCGATCTGCGATTTTTATTGGGACTGCGATATCGGGGCGGAAATGTCGGACATTTTTTACACATTTTTGGGACCAATGACATTTATACAGCGATCAGAAATTTAAATGTCCACTGATTACTGTATAAATGTCATTGGCAGTGAAGGGGTTAACCAGCAGGGGGCAGTGAAGGGGTTAATAAATGTTCCCTGGGTGTGTTCTAACTGTGGGGGGGCAGGGCTGGCCGGGACATGACAGATCTCACTGATCCCAGTGACAGGGATCAGTAGATCTGTCCTGTCCCCTGTCACAGAACGGGGAACCGCCGTGTTTACAACGGCGGTTCCCCGTTCTGAGGCTCCTGAAGGTGATCGGCGGGTCCGGGCGGACACGAGTCCGCCCGACCCGCGGGCACGCTCGCGCAGCGTGCGGCGCGCACGCGCGCGCGCCGCCGCTGCCGCCAGGGGGCGCGCGGGAGCATGCGCAGTGGAGGACGTCCATGGACGTCCTCCGGGCATTTCAGATCCGCGCTGGAGCCGTAATTTGGCTATAGCGCGGATCTGAAGTGGTTAAAGGAAGATGTAAAATCCCTCATCCTATTCTTCACTTGGTGCACTCTCTCCCCTAGATCTTGAACTTCTGCTCTGCACTGTTGTATGCACAATACCATGTCTGCTTTTATAGATGCCCTTAGTGACATAAGCATGTTCTTCATAGTGACATCTGAAATGGGCTGGCCTGTAGTTGGAAATAAGGATGGTCCAAACACCCCCCTGTTCGGTTCGCAGCAGAACTTCCGAACAGGGGAAATGTCCTAACCCGAACAGCGAACTGCATTGAAGTTTATGGTGAGCCGAAAAGGCAAAATCAAAAGTGCTAATTTTGAAGGCTTCTATGCAAGTAATTGGTCATGGGGTATGGGGGTCTCAGTCCTGCCCTGGGGCACATTTATATAATAAAAAAACAGTTGTTTTTTCAGGAGCAGTGATTTGTATGATGCTTAAAAGTGAAACGATAAAAATAAAAAAATCCTTTAAATATCCTGCCTGGGGGGTCTCCTTAGTCTCCCTGTAAAGTGGTACATCTGTGTGATGTATAGAACATGCTGCAGCAATAATGACATTTATAAAGCAAAAAATGTCATTCAAATTGCTCGTGGGTGCAATGTATTGCCGGCTTCTGGAAATATAGACTAAAAAATGGAAAAAAAAGGTGTGGGGTCCCCCCAGTCCATACCAGACCCTTATTCAAGCATACAGCCTGGAAATCAGGATGGGCGGGACGAGCGAGCGCCCCCCTCCTGAACCGTACCAGGTCACGTGCCCTCAACATGCCCCCAACAGCACCTTGTCCCCATATTGATGGGGACAAGAGCCTCTTCCTGACAATCCTGGCCAGTGGTTATCAGGGTCTGCAGGTGGGGGGCTTATCGGAATCTCAGTGACCCCCACCCCCTATGACATCACATGGTGGCCCCACCCTTATCTAAGAGCTGTCAAGCCAAAGCCAGCCCATTCGGAAGGTAACCTCTGAGAGAGGCGGATGCGCTGTTTATTTTTTCTTATTTTTCGGTCTGTCGGGCGTTGTGATTGACGGTGGATGTAAATCGTGGCACACTTTTTTTTAAATTAAGGAATTGTCAAAAACTGTCTGTTGTGGTTTTTATTTTTTGACACTTCTTTGGTGAATGGGAAGGGGTCTGATGTACCCGATACCCATTCACTTAGGGGTCGGGATCTGGGGGACCCCCCACCTGCAGACCCCAACCACCACTGGCCAGGGTTGTTAGGAAGAGGCCTTGTCCCCATCAAGCATAGGGGTAACACCCCAAAAGGAAGGGGCAAAAAATCTGAAAAAAAAAAATATAGGCAAAAAAGAGAACAGACATACCTCTTAATATTCAATATATGTGTGTCCCACACTGTGAGGAGGGATAATAGCCCAATCCCCTTGATGGAACTTTGTTTGATCAGTGAGCAAAAAGGAGGGGGGGGGAATGGAAGATGCTCCTAAATGGGGGGACAAAAGAAAAACAAAAGGGTCACTAGTGAGTAGACCCATATCGCATAGATCGAATAAATCAAAATAGGAACGAGGTCAGAGAGAGAGCCTAAACAGGTTATCTCACTGTCTCAAAACAGGGAATAACAACAAGAAATAATCCTTACCTATTCGCTCCCAAGCACAGGAACATACACTCTCCCCCAGCATGGGCAGATCTCTGCACGCTAACAGGAGTGACAGCCCTCTAAATAGAGCCGTAATGGCACCAAAATGCCAACACAAACAAGATGCCCTAGGCATCCGTCGTCTCTCAGTGTCGGAAACACGTGGGGCCATGTTAGGGCGCATGCGCCAACCCCTCAAGTGAACCGATGGCCTGAGGTCGACAACTGCGCGTGCCCCAAAGTGATGGGACGCAATCGGCCCAATCGGAACACCGTCCCCTCACATACGTGCAACCAACCAAGCCTAGCTCCTACTCCCCAATCGTATATCCCGACCAGCGGAAGGGAACAAGGAAGAGGGGGAGGGCGAGGGGAAAACAGCACCGCAAATGGAAAGGGGGCAGCCCGACTAGACATAGGTCGCCGCATCCCACCACGATCACCACCTGTATACCCATTAAAATAAAAATGTCAAAATATATATGAACGGAGTTGTATGTGTGTATAATTATACACACAAGCCTACCCTCTTTCACTTATTGTCGTTTATTCCCCCCCAAAAAAAAAAAGGGGGAGAGAAGGAGGGGGAAGTGTAAATAGGACCTTTCAACGATGCAAGTAACAATGATGAAGGAGCCGGAATTTCTACCTGTGAGAAAAACTATATAGTTACATAGAAAATGAGGCTGAAAAAAGACACAAGTCCATCAAGTCCAACCTTTGTTTGTGTTTTTAATATCAGTATTAAAATGTATACCCCACAATGTTGTGGTCCCTTAGGTGTGCATCTAATAGTTTTTTGAAATTTTCTAGACTCCCAGCAGAGACTACTGCTTGTGGAAGAGAATTCCACATCCTCACTGCTCTCACCGTAAAGAACCCTCTACGCTTTTTAAGTCTAAACCGCATTTCTTCCATTTTTAATGCATGGCCGCATGTCTTTGTGTGCTCCCTTGCCCGGAATAGTTTTGTACCTACTGTGGGGTCACCGGTACAGTATTTGTACATTGAAATCATATCCCCTCTCAAGCGTCTCTTCTCTAGAGTGAATAAGTTCAGTGCTTGTAATCTTTCCTCATAACGTAGGTCCTCCAATCCCTTAATCAGCTTTGTGGCCCTTCTCTGTACCCTTTCCAATACCAGGACATCCTTCCTGAGGACTGGTGCCCAGAACTGGACGGCATACTCCAGGTGCGGCCTCACCAGAGACTTGTATAGCGGGAGAATTATTGATTTATCCCTGGAGTTGATCCCTTTCTTGATGCATGCCAACACTTTGTTAGCTTTGTTTGCAGCAGCTTGGCATTGCATGCCACTGCTGAGCCTGTTCTCCACCAGGACTTCTAGGTCTTTTTCCATTCTAGATTCCCCCAGAGGCTCTCCCCCTAGTGAATAGTTTGCTTTTTTGTTCTTGGCACCCAAATGCATTATCTTACATTTTTCTACGTTAAATCTCATCTGCCACTTGTCTGCCCATCCCACTAATTTATTCAGATCTTCTTGCAAGGTTTCCACATCCTGTGGAGAGTTTATTGCTCTGCTTAGCTTGGTATCATCCGCAAATATTGAGCTCTTCACCCCGTCCTCCAAATCGTTTATGAATAAATTGAATAGGATTGGTCCCAGGACAGAACCTTGGGGAACTCCACTTTCTACACCAGACCATTCTGAGTACTCCCCATTTATCACCACCCTCTGGACTCACCCTTGTAGCCAATTTTCAATCCAGGTGCTCACCCCTTGATCCATGTTGAGTGACCTTAGTTTGTACTCCATGTTGAGTGACCTTAGTTTGTACATAGATCATCCCAGGTTCCAGCTACCAACCCTGCATCTTAAATAACATTGGGGGTGGCAATCAACACTCAGCTCAGGCATGCCAAAGGCTTGCCAGAATGACACCTTCCGCCTAAAACCCGGGCTCTGTGATACAACCGCCGGAAAAGAGAACCAATATATAAAATAAAAATAAAAATAGAGCATATACAAAAATTAAGTAAAGATTAGGTAACAGCATAGGCCCTAGAGCCCGAAAATACAATTCCACCTCTGTGTGGATGATATCTCCTATTGGTACTATCCTCAAAAGAGAAAGAAAGAAAAACCAACAGCATTCTATTTTGGGAAAGGAAAGAGTAAAAAACAGACAGAGAGCCAAGAAGGAAGGAGGAAAAGATACTTGATTAAATTACATTAAATTAAAGAAAGGGCTTATAACTTATATTTTCATTCAGGCCTTAGTGGCCCCCAACTGAAAAATCCACTTAGTTTCTAGTTGCAAAAGGCGTTTATCTATGTTGCCCCCCCTTATAGATGCCTCAACATGTTCCAAAGCAAAAAATTTGATGTAATTAAGATCATAATTATGGTATAGTCCAACATGGTGGCTTATGGCAGATTCAAGTTTCCCATTGGAGATCTCATAAATGTAATCTCTGATCCTCCTATGGAAAGGCCGCTTTATCTTCCCTACATAGAATGCCTTACATAGGCATTCCATATAGTAGACGACCCCAATAGTTCTTCAGTCTATCATAGACCTCGGGGTCCAATTTTGTCCATTTGGGAGTTTGACGGTTCTTGCCTGCCACACCCATTCACAATAATTACAATTCCCACATTTTTGCGTGCCTCTCCTTGGTTTCGCCCATGGGAGCGTGTCCGTGGGACCAGTCAGATGACTCTGTGTGAGGTGGTCTTTGAGGTTTTTGGCACGTCTATGAGTGACCATCGATCTCTCCCCCACATATTTACTAGTGATAGGATCATCTAGCAATAAGTGCCAATGTTGCTCCAGGATGCGCCTTGCATGGACCGTGTCACATTTTTCCAGAGTTGGGGTTTTGACCGACACCATTAAAGTCCCATTTAATTACTGGGGGTTTCCCTAAACCCCCTCCTTTTTGTGTATTCCTTTAAAAACTGTGTACCTAGAATAACTGATGCTGTTTTGAAGGCAATGGTGGTCACATTTTGTTAATTGATAAAATGAACTATTAGCATTTTTATTTCTAAAAGCATTCTTAATTTACAACATTTTTTTCTCACCTGCCAAAAACTTTTTCACCGTAATGTATATAAATAATTTATAACATTTTAGGTTATATGTTCATACACCTTTGGAGTAACATTGATTCACTTGTTTGTGGCTTTGTATAAATCAGGCATGCAGGTAGAACTGTATTGTCACCATCAAAGAGTTTATTTATATTTCATAAACACTGTGAGAACATGTAGTGATCTGCAGATAATGGCTCTATGTTGTAAGATATTTATTTATTTTTTCACGTTGGTGAAATTGCCCATTTTTGCAGAATGTCACATTATATCTAACAAACTGCACAGCTTTGATCTTTTGCCCTACATTTATTACGAATGACTAAGTGAACTTGAGCTGTATATCTGTAGTAAAATGTTGCCGTGTCAGACACATTTCCTCTGTAATAACAGTAAGATGCTGGGTGTTCATAAGCCTGTCAAGCTTGTACTTTAAAGACATCTTCAGCTATAGCACTGGTAATAACTAAACTGCTTTGATAGTTTGATAGTTTTCTCTACCTGTCATTCTACTTTAGTTTTCCTCCTTATATATGTATATCATTGAATAGCTTTCTTTATAAATCTTCATCTGCAAACTCTTATATATATATATATATATATATATATATATATATATATATATATATATACTGTATATATTTACTTTTCTTTCTCATAACTAAAGTAATGGAATTGAATGATGTAGGTCAGGCACAAACGTTGATATTTAGACTAAATTGCATGTATTGATGTTAGAGATACCACCTGCGAGATATACTGTAATGCTTATATTTTTCTGTATTTTGGTCTACTGAACTGTGGGTGCAATGTGTGTGCTGCCCCCTTCAACATGGTGCATAAAATGGTGCTGTATATACAGTTGTGCTCATAAGTTTATATACCATGGCAGAATTCATGATTTCTTGGCCATTTTTCAGAGAATATGAATGATAACACAAAAACATTTCTTTCACTTATGGTTAGTGCTTGGCTGAAGCCATTTGTTATCATCAATCAACTGTGTTTACTCTTTTTAAGACATAATGACAACAGAAACTACCCAAATGACCCAGATCAAAAGTTTACACACCCTGGTGATTTTGGCATGATAACATGCACACAAGTTGACACAAAGGGGTTTGAATGACTATTAAAGGTAGCCATCTTCACCTGTGATCTGTTTGCTTGTAATTAGTGTGTGTGTATAAAAGGTCAAAGAGTTTCTGGACTCCTGACAGACCCTTGCATCTTTCATCCGCTGCACTGCTGCACTGATGTTTCTGGATTCTGAGTCATGGGGAAAGCAAAAGAATTGTCAAAGGATCTGTGGGAAAAGGTAGTTGAACTGTATAAAACAGGAAAGGGATATAAAAAGATATCCAAGGAATTGAGAATGCCAATCAGCAGTGTTCAAACTCCAAGTGGAAAATGAGGGGTTCTATTGAAACTATACCACAGTCAGGTAGACCAACTGAAGTTTCAGCCACAACTGCCAGGAAAATTGTTCGGGATGCAAAGAAAAACCCACAAATAACTTCAGGTGAAATACAGGACTCTCTGAAAACATGTAGTGTGGCTGTTTCAAGATGCACAATAAGGAGGCACTTGAAGAAAGATGGGCTGCATGGTCGAGTCACCAGAAGAAAGCCATTACTACACAAATGCCACAAAGTATCCCGCTTACAATACACCAAACAGCACAGAGACAAGCCTCAAACCTTCTGGCACAAAGTCATTTGGAGTGATGAGACCAAAATTGAGCTTTTTGGCCACAACCATAAATGCTACATTTGGAGAGGAATCAACAAGGCCTATGAAGAAAGATACACCATTCCTACTGTGAAACACGGAAGTGGATTGCTTATGTTTTGGGGATGTGTGAGCTACAAAGGCAAAATTTCAAAATTTATGGCAAGATGAATGCAGTATGTTATCAAAAAATACTGGAGGAACATTTGTCAGCCAGGAAGCTGCACATGGGACGTACCTGGACATTCCAACATGACAATGATCCAAAACACAAGGCCAAGTTGACCTGTCATTGGCTACAGCAGAATAAAGTGAAGTTTTCTGGATTGGCCATCTCAGTCTCCTCACCTCAAAATCATTGGGCCACTCTGGGGAGATTTCAAACGTTCAGTTCATGCAAGACAGCTCAAGAATAGTGTTGAGCGAACCCGGACTGTAACGTTTGGGTCCATACCGAACTTTCGGGTGTCCGTGGCACGGACCCGGACCCGGACATTTCAAAAATCGTCCGGGTTCGGTCCGGGGTTCTGCTATTTTACTCCACGTGTTTAGAAGCTGCAGGGCAGCCAATCAACAAGCGTTTCACTGGTTTGCCCTTAGAAGCCATCACAGCCATGCCTTATCGTCTTGGGGCCTGGCTTGGGCCTGCTAAAAACTTTACAGGCCCAGGCCCAGGCACGGTGCCTGTGGGCTTTCAAGCCATACCTGGGTTTGCAATGTCAGGCCCAAGCGAGTTGTGATAAGAACTCGACAGAACGTACTTGACTTGCAAACTTTAGAGGGGTCTCACCGGGTTACTAAAACTCCACTCCTCTGACTCTACCGGTTAGGTCTTTTGAAGTGAAATAAGACGACATCGGTTACTGTCCAGTTGAACCGGAACACAAAACCTAGTAACAGTACAACCTTACAGGTCCATGCAGGGTACACGT
>BLSH010153008.1:27277-40070 GCA_018402905.1 Glandirana rugosa
TTTTTTATGCAAAAGTAAAAGAAAGGTGCAAAAGGCTTCTGAACACCTTTTTTTACTTGGCATGTTTTCTGAGTATTACGGAGTACCTTATATGCATGTACATAGCAAAAATTACACCCCAAAATACATTCTGCTGTTCGTTCTGAGTATGGTGATACCACATGTGTGAGACTTTTACACAGCCTGGCCACATAGAGAGGTCCAACATGCAGGGAGCACCATCATGCGTTCTAGGAGCATAAATTACACATAAAATATCCTAATGACCTATTACACTTTTGAAGGTCCTGAAGCACCAGGACAGTGGAATTACCCACAAAATGACCCCATTTTGAAAAGCAAACACCCCAACGTATATTCCATGAGGCATTATGAGTCTTTTGTACGGTTCATTTTTTTCCACAAGTCTTCGGAAAACGTGGAAAGAAAATGAAAACGTATTTTTTTTACACAAAGTTGTCAATTTATATGATATTTCTAACACATAGCATGTACATAGCAAAAATGACTCCCCAAAATATATTCTAATACTCGTCCTGAGTATGGCGATGCCACATGTGTGAGACTTTTACACAGCCCGGCCACATAGAGAGGTCCAACATTGAAGTAGTACCTTCAGGCGTTCTAGGAGCATAAATTACACATCTAATTTCATTCCTACCTATCACACTTTTGAAGGTCCTGGAGCACAAGGACAGTGGAATTACCCAAAAAATTACCCCATTTTGGAAAGCAAACACCCCAATGTATATTTTATGAGGCATGGGCTGCAGATAGGTACTCTTGTACTCTTATGGGCTGCAGATAGGTACTCGGGTACTCTGATGGGCTGGGAAAAGGTACTCGGGCACTCTGATGGGCTGTTAAAAAATTCTTGGGTACTCTGATAAGCTGGTGACAGGTACTCAGGTACTCAGATGGTCTGGTGCCAGGTATTTGGGTACTCAGATGGTCTGGTGCCAGGTACTTGGGTACTCAGATGGGCTAGTGACAGGCACTCGGGTACTCAGATGGGCTATTGACAGGTACTAGGGTACTCAGATGGGCTAGTGACAGGTACTTGGCTACTCAGATGGGCTATTGACAGGTACTAGGGTACTCAGATGGGCTAGTGACAGGTACTCAGATGGACTGGTGACCCGTACTCGGGTACTCTGATGAGCTGGTGACAGGTACTCGGGTACTCAGAAGGGTTGGTGACAGGTACTCGGGTACTCTGATAAGCTTGTGACAGGTACTCGGGTACTCAGATGGTCTGGTGCCAGGTATTTGGGTACTCAGATGGTCTGGTGCCAGGTACTTGGGTACTCAGATGGGCTAGTGACAGGTACTAGGGCACTCAGATGGGCTAGTGACAGGTACTCGGTTACTCAGATGGGCTAGTGACAGGTACTCAGATGGACTGGCGACCGGTACTCGGGTACTCTGATGAGCTGGTGACAAGTACTCAGGTACTCTCATGGGCTGGTGACAGGTACTCAGATGGGTTGATGACAGGTACTCGGGTACTGTGATGGGCTGGTGACAGGTACTTGGGTACTGTGATGGGCTGGTGTCAGGTACTCGGGTACTCTGATGGGTTCATGACAGGTGCTCGATTGCTCTGATGGGCTGGTGACAAGTACACGGGTACTCTGATGGGCTGGTGACAGGTACTCGGGTACTTTGATGGGCAGGTGACAGGTACTCGGGTACTCAGATGGGCTGGTGACAGGTATTCGGGTACTCAAATGGGTTCATGACAGGTGCTTGGATACTCTGATGGGCTGGTGACAGGTACTCGGGCACTCTGATGGGCTGGTGACAAGTACTTGGGTACTCTCATTGGATGGTGACAGGTACTCGGGTACTGTGATGGGCTGATGACAGGTACTGTGATGGGCTGGTAACAGGTACTTGGGTACTTAGATGGGCTGGTGACAGGTACTCGGGTACTTTGATGGGCTGGTGACAGGTACTCGGGTACTCAGATGGGCTGGTGACAGGTATTCGGGTACTCAGATGGGTTGGTGACAGGTGCTCGGATACTCTGATGGGCAGGTGACAGGTACTCGGGTACTCAGATGGGTTGGTGACAGGTACTCATGTACTCAGATGGGTTGATTACGGGTACTGTGATGGACTGATAACAGGTACTCGGGTACTCTGATGGTCTGGTGACAGGTACTCAGGTACTCTGATGGGCAGGTGACATGTACTCGGGTACTCTGATGGGCAGGTGACAGATACTCGAGTACTCTGATGGGCAGGTGAAAGGTACTCGGGTACTCATATGGGCAGGTGACAGGTACTCGGGTACTTTGATGGTCAGGTGACAGGTACTCGGGTACTTTGATGGGCAGGTGATAGGTACTCGGGTACTCTGATGGGCTGTTAAAAAGTTCTTGGGTACTCTGATAAGCTGGTGACAGGTATTCAGGTACTCAGATGGTCTGGTGCCAGGTATTTGGGTACTCAGATGGTCTGGTGCCAGGTACTTGGGTACTCAGATGGGCTAGTGACAGGCACTCGGGTACTCAGATGGGCTAGTGACAGGTACTAGGGTACTCAGATGGGCTAGGGACAGGTACTTGGGTACTCAGATGGGCTATTGACAGGTACTAGGGTACTCAGATGGGCTAGTGACAGGTACTCAGATGGACTGGTGACCCGTACTCGGATACTCTGATGGGCAGGTGACATGTACTCGGGTACTCTGATGGGCAGGTGACAGATACTCGAGTACTCTGATGGGCAGGTGAAAGGTACTCGGGTACTCATATGGGCATGTGACAGGTACTCGGGTACTTTGATGGTCATGTGACAGGTACTCGGGTACTCTGATGGTCAGGTGACAGGTACTCGGGTACTTTGATGGGCAGGTGATAGGTACTCGGGTACTCTGATGGGCTGTTAAAAAGTTCTTGGGTACTCTGATAAGCTGGTGACAGGTATTCAGGTACTCAGATGGTCTGGTGCCAGGTATTTGGGTACTCAGATGGTCTGGTGCCAGGTACTTGGGTACTCAGATGGGCTAGTGACAGGCACTCGGGTACTCAGATGGGCTAGTGACAGGTACTAGGGTACTCAGATGGGCTAGGGACAGGTACTTGGGTACTCAGATGGGCTATTGACAGGTACTAGGGTACTCAGATGGGCTAGTGACAGGTACTCAGATGGACTGGTGACCCGTACTCGGATACTCTGATGGGCAGGTGACAGGTACTCGGGTACTCAGATGGGTTGGTGACAGGTACTCGTGTACTCAGATGGGTTGATTACGGGTACTGTGATGGACTGATAACAGGTACTCGGGTACTCTGATGGTCTGGTGACAGGTACTCAGGTACTCTGATGGTCTGGTGACAGGTACTCAGGTACTCTGATTGGCAGGTGACATATACTCGTTTACTCTGATGGGCAGGTGACAGATACTTGGGTACTCTGATGGGCAGGTGACAAGTACTCGGGTACTCATATGGGCAGGTGACAGGTACTCGGGTACTTTGATGGGCAGGTGACAGGTACTCTGATGGGCAGGTGACAGGTACTTGGGTACTTTGATGGGCAGGTGACAGGTACTCGGATACTCTGTTTTGCTGGTGACAGGTACTCGGGTACTCTGATCGGCAGGTGACAGGTATTTGGGTACTCAGATGGTCTGGTGCCAGGTACTTGGGTACTCAGATGGGCTAGTGACAGGCACTCGGGTACTCAGATGGGCTAGTGACAGGCACTAGGGTACTCAGATGGGCTAGGGACAGGTACTTTGGTACTCAGATGGGCTATTGACAGATACTAGGGTACTCAGATGGGCTAGTGACAGGTACTCAGATGGACTGGTGACCCATACTCGGGTACTCTGATGAGCTGGTGACAGGTACTCGGGTACTCAGAAGGGTTGGTGACAGGTACTTGGGTACTCTGATAAGCTGGTGACAGGTATTTGGGTACTCAGATGGTCTGGTGCCAAGTATTTGGGTACTCAGATGGTCTGGTGCCAGGTACTTGGGTACTCAGATGGGCTAGTGACAGGCACTCGGGTACTCAGATGGGCTAGTGACAGGTACTAGGGCACTCAGATGGGCTAGTGACAGGTACTCGGTTACTCAGATGGGCTAGTGACAGGTACTAGGGTACTCAGATGGGCTAGTGACAGGTACTCAGATGGACTGGTGACCGGTACTGGTGTACTTTGATGAGCTGGTGACAGGTACTCGGGTACTCAGAAGGGTTGGTGACAGGTACTCGGGTACTCTGATGGGCTGGTGACAAGTATTCAGGTACTCTCATGGGCTGGTGACAGGTACTCAGATGGGTTGATGACAGGTACTCGGGTACTGTGATGGGCTGGTGACAGGTACTCAGGTACTGTGATGGGCTGGTGACAGGTACTTGGGTACTTAGATGGGCTGGTGACAGGTAGTCGGGTACTTTGATGGGCTGGTGACAGGTACTCGGGTACTCAGATGGGCTGGTGACAGGTATTCGGGTACTCAGATGGGTTGGTGACAGGTACTCGTGTACTCAGATGGGTTGATTACGGGTACTGTGATGGACTGGTAACAGGTACTCGGGTACTCTGATGGTCTGGTGACTGGTACTCAGGTACTCTGGTGGGCAGGTGACATGTACTCGGGTACTCTGATGGACAGGTGACAGATACTCGAGTACTCTGATGGGCAGGTGAAAGGTACTCGGGTACTCATATGGGCAGGTGACAGGTACTTGGGTACTTTGATGGTCAGGTGACAGGTACTCAGGTACTCTGATGGTCAGGTGACAGGTACTCGGGTACTTTGATGGGCAGGTGATAGGTACTCGGGTACTCTGATGGGCTGTTAAAAAGTTCTTGGGTACTCTGATAAGCTGGTGACAGGTATTCAGGTACTCAGATGGTCTGCTGCCAGGTATTCGGGTACTCAGTTGGTCCGGTGCCAGGTACTTGGGTACTCAGATGGGCTAGTGACAGGCACTCGGGTACTTAGATGGGCTAGTGACAGGTACTAGGGTACTCAGATGGGCTAGGGACAGGTACTTGGGTACTCAGATGGGCTATTGACAGGTACTAGGGTACTCAGATGGGCTAGTGACAGGTACTCAGATGGATTGGTGACCCGTACTCGGGTACTGTGATGAGCTGGTGACAGGTACTCGGGTACTCAGAAGGGTTGGTGACAGGCACTCGGGTACTCTGATGGTCTGGTGCCAGGTATTTGGGTACTCAGATGGTCTGGTGCCAGGTACTTGGGTACTCAGATGGGCTAGTGACAGGCACTCGGGTACTCAGATGGGCTAGTGACAGGTGCTCAGGTACTCTGATGGGCTGGTGACAAGTACTCAGGTACCCTCATGGGCTGGTGACAGGTACTCAGATGGGTTGATGACAGGTACTCAGGTACTGTGATGGGCTGGTGACAGGTACTTGGGTACTGTGATGGGCTGGTGACAGGTACTCGGGTACTCAGATGGGCTGGTGACAGGTACTCGGGTACTCTGATGGGTTGATGACAGGTGCTCGATTACTCTGATGGGCTGGTGACAAGTACACAGGTACTCTGATGGGCTGGTGACAGGTACCTGGGTACTTTGATGGGCAGGTGACAGGTACTCGGGTACTCAGATGGGCTGGTGACAGGTATTCGGGTACTCAGATGGGTTCATGACAGGTGCTCGGATACTCTCATGGGCTGGTGACAGGTACTCAGGTACTCTGATGGGCTGGTGACAAGTACTCGGGTACTCTCATGGGATGGTGACAGGTACTTGGGTACTGTGATGGGCTGATGACAGGCACTCAGGTACTGTGATGGGCTGGTGACAGGTACTTGGGTACTTAGATGGGCTGGTGACAGGTACTCGGGTACTTTGATAGGCTGGTGACAGGTATTCGGGTACTCAGATGGGTTGGATGACAGGTGCTCGGATACTCTGATGGGCAGGTGACAGGTACTCGGGTACTCAGATGGGTTGGTGACAGGTACTCGTGTACTCAGATGGGTTGACTACGGGTACTGTGATGGACTGGTGACAGGTACTCGGGTACTCTGATGGTCTGGTGACAGGTACTCAGGTACTCTGATGGGCAGGTGACATATACTCGTTTACTCTGATGGGCAGGTGACAGATACTCGGGTACTCTGATGGGCAGGTGACAAGTACTCGGGTACTCATATGGGCAGGTGACAGGTACTCAGGTACTCATATGGGCAGGTGACAGGTACTCGGGTACTTTGATGGGCAGGTGACAGGTACTCTGATGGGCAGGTGACAGGTACTTGGGTACTTTGATGGGCAGGTGACAGGTACTCGGATACTCTGTTTTGCTGGTGACAGGTACTCGGGTACTCTGATCGGCAGGTGACAGGTACTCGGGTACTTTGATGGGCAGGTGACAGGTGCTCAGGTACTTTGATGGGCAGGTGACAGGTACTCGGGTACTCTGATGGGCTGGTGACAGGTACTCAGGTACTCTGATGGGCAGTTGACAGGTACTCTGGTAATTTGATGGGCAGGTAACAGTTACTCGGGTACTCTGATGGACAGGTGACATGTACTCTGATGGGCTGTGACAGGTACACTGATGGGCAGGTGACAGGTACTCTTTATTGGAAGGGGGGCAATCAGTGTGTTTGGTGCTGACAGTAAGCTGTAACGAGCTGTTACCACTATCTCCTCCTCACACATGATCGGTGTGTGAAGAGGAGAACCTGGTAACAGCTCGTTACCGCGGATTCTCGTCATTCTGTGACCGGCTATGATTGGACACAGCCGGTCACATGGTAAAGAGCCAATATCATTGGCTCTTTACCTTGATCAGGGTTGGGCTTTGTCTGAGGGACAAGCCCGCACCCCGATCGCCGTGCTGGGCAAGCCACTGTGTGTGTGTTGTCGGAAGTGACCGGCTGTGATAGGACACAGCTGGTCATGTGGTAAAGAGCCAATTGTATTGGCTCTTTACCCCGATCACGGAAGGCCAGAGTCCAGAGGGACACAACCACTTAGCATGGGGAGTGCTCCTTGCCGACGTATAATTACTATACGCCGGTAAGGAAGCGGTTAAAGCAGACTCTGTGCCAGAAGCACCATCACCATTAATGCTTTCTCTTTTATGCTGTATATTAATCCACATGCTTTACCTTAACATATTCCAATTTCAGTTCATCATCTGGGTGTACATCAAGTGCTGTGACAGCGTTTCATAACTTTCTGGTAAGCCACTGAGTAATAGTGCTGCGACATGAAAATCTTTTATTTATTTTCTTATGCCTCTCAGGCATTCAACCATTCCCACGGTGTGCCTTGTGCAATCCTGCATATCCTGGCCTTTCATCAGCTTGGTTTGGTATAGCATTCTAATCAAATGCATTTTATTGCTGAGATCAGCTCTTTCATGCACCTTTTGTAATGCTTCCCACATTTCTTTAGCAATTTTACACTTACAAATTTGTATGATCCGATCACATTTTATGCTAAGAGAGATTGTGCTCTGAGCTTTCTGATCTATCCACTCATCTGAAGGGTGTTCTGGCATGACTTAATTTATACATTTATACGTGACTTCTATTATTAGCAGGATTTTCATCTTGAATTTCCAAGGCTGGTAGTTATGGTTTGTCAGATTTGCAAATGAAAGTTTTGTTGCAGCAGTGTTACTGGACATTGTCTTTTATTCTGTTGCAGTCTTCTATTTGTTACTGTATCTTGCACATCTTTGCTGTAGTTTGCTATGACTGGGATCTCATCTTTTCTCTGGGCTATGCTTGGGCCTCTAACCTGTTAGACATTCTGTATATAGCCCAACAGAAGAGACAGTGCACAGTCCTTATGGGCTCCTTTTGGGTATATTCCAAAAAATCTAAAGCAATTAGTTGTATTAGAAATGTCCTATTTGACTATGATCAGCAGGAAAACAATTGCTAATAATGGAGGTCGAGAGCAATCAGTTGTCTAAAAGTGCTGATAAATAACTCAGAAAACTGGCTATGAGTGGTGGAATTATGTGATCATTGATTGCTGCAGATTGCTTTGGGGCACCTGAGTAGGCTCGCTCCTGACCTGCTGCTCTGTGTGCCTATTCACACATAGAACATGCCCCTGCCCCTGTTCTCTCCTCATTCACTTACTGGCTGTGATTGACAGTAGGGGGAGTCAATGGGGCTCAGTTAAGTATTCGGGGGTCTGCTTGCACACAGAAGGTTTTTAACTTGCATTAATAGAATGTAAAGGTAAAAAAAACTTGAGCCTTTATACCTACTTCAAGAATAAGCAAGATAGCATCATGATCATAAATGGAGAAGAGGGTTCAGTCACATAGCAGCCAGGGGGCAATCAGGCAGGGCTCTGTAGTGTTTGTCTGCAGTGAATCAGCTTTAGTAAAATTTTCAGCCATTTAAGTATCGTATGCATAAGGAAACACATGCCTCTGCACTATAGAGCTCTTGAGGAAGAGCACTTTGGTGAGACAAGTTGACAGCAAGATGCCTGCTCTCCTCGCCCTTATTTTGCATTTTTTGCATTCCCACCCCCTCTACAACATTCTCCTTCTACTTCCACCAAAACATCTGTGGCCTTTAGTGGCAGGGAGGATAATGGGCAACAATGAGTAGGAAAAAGTGAAGTGTTTAACCTCGGCAGAATTATCCTACACCACCCTCCCCATCTCCATAAGCACCCTTCCTTAAGGTAATTCTCTCTTCTGCAGATGCTTTAATGGAAGAAAAAAAAATCCCCATATAACCCCAGTGTCTTTTTATTAAAAATGTAAAATGTTATTAAAAAGTATAAATTACTTATTTACAACATTTTATAACAGAAACCAAGAAAAACTTTTTTTTCTTCAAAAGTCTTTGTCTATTTTTGTTTGTTTAGCAAAAAATAAAAAAAACAATAAATACTGCCAAAAGAAAGCACTATCTGTCTAAAGGAATTATAAAAATTTTGTTTGAGTGCAGTGTTATATGATCACACGATTGTCATTCAGAGTGTGACAGCACTAAAAGCTGAAAATTGGCCTGAGCAGGAAGGGGCTGAAAGTGTCCAGTAGGCATGTGGATAACCTGGAGGGTTGCTTGGCTTCACCCCGGAAGTTAATGTTCTTTTGATACACCAAGGTTACACCTGTTCTTGACTGAAGTATTTCTGAAGAGAAAAAGTAATACACAACCCAACCCGTGCAGCAAACAGTCAGAATATTTAATTGCTTAAAGACTGCCCCACATACATATACTGTGGCATGGTGGCCCTTAAGCGCAAAATCACGTACCTGAATCCAATCTTCAGCTCTGGTGCACGTGCGCACACCACCGGAGCCCCGCTCCCACTGTGATTGGAAACAGCGGAAGCCAATCAGCGAGTCCAGAGATTATTCATAGAGAGAGGCAGGATGGCGGTCTGCCTATGTAAACAAGGCAGATCGCGGTTCTGCTAGTAAGAAACAGAGAGATCTTGTGTTTCTGCTAAGCACGAACATGGATCTCTGTCTTTCTTCAGTTAAGCCATCCCCTACACAGTTAGAAAACACTCCCAGGGAACACAGTTATCTCTTTGATCGCCCCTGGTGTTAACCCATTCACCGCCAGTGTCATTTATACAGTGACAGTGCATTTTTTAGAACTGATCACTATATTATTGCCACTGGTCCCCAAAAAGTGTCACTTAGGGGGTCATTTACTATATCGTGCGAATTTTAGCGCGCAGAATCGCAAATTTGCGCTAATTAGCGTGAAAATGGAATTCACTAAAGCCCTGAGGGAGAAAATAGTCCTAGAATCAAATTCACTATAACGCCCAAACAGCAGTGACTGACTAAAACACTGGTAGTGGTAGAAGCAAGGGAATTGCACATGAAAATAATGTTTAGAGCATGATAGGATCACCTAAATTGTTTTTAAAAATGTAGTATCTTGTTTAATGATGATCTGCTTTTAAATTGTTTAAAAAAGTGATCTATAACCTGAAATATCATTGAAAGTCTGAAAAGAGCCAAATTCCCCCTTTTTTCCTGACTATTCATCAGCACAACTGAGCATGCTCAGACAAGAAAATTCCCTCATTTTAACCCCCATGCCTTTTTTAGAGGGCGGTATAGTAAACTTGCAAATTCACACTTGTCTATAATGTCTTTTTTTTTTTTTTTTTTTTTAACATTAGATTTTTATTGGTAGTTTGTAGTTACAACATGTTAACAAGAGTATCAACATACAGTATATGTTGTTTACATAATGTATTTGGGAGAATCGGGCTCCCATGCAGTATACAACTAGGTAACCGTACATTGAAGAAAAAGGAAATATAACATAACAGATTGCGAAGGTTATTGTAAAGAAGAAATTTGTATCCCCAGGGGGGATTAACTTAACAGAGTTATCAGTTAGGGTGATGAACCTAGAGTCGGTTGCAAATCTGGTGTACTTTGCAAGTTTCTCTGAACCTCCTCATCTCTTTGCTCATTGCCACGTCTTGCTCCTTAGTAAAGGGGAGATTGTGAGTGCGCTGCCTGGGCAGGATATGGCGGACTTGACCCTATTCCCCACTTCCCGGACTCCTCAATAGGAACATTTCTAGTCCGGGTCGTGGGTTGGTCCGTCTCTTACTCAGTGTTGGTAGAGTGTCTATCCTATGTGTTGTGTTCTTTCCATGTCTGCCTTTCCGAGTTTGGTTAGCGCCTTTCTATTTATGCGGTATGATTGTGAGAGTCATAGTACCATCTTCGCCAAGGTGCCCACTGCCTAGCTAGTTTCTGTGCGTGCTCTACTGATGAAGTCATTATCGTCTCGTAGGAGTAGTGTGTGTCTGTTGCCGAGAACACTTCCTCTATAGAGGGGGGTTCAGGGTCCTTCCAGTGTCTGGTTAGGGTTAGTCTGGCTGCTAGGAGTATGTGGGTGTTTGCGTACCTGGAAAATCCCGGGAGGGAGTCTGTGCCTAGGGATAGGAGGGCTAGACTTGGATTTGGTTTAATGTTTGATTGAGCGATGTTAGATATAGTTTGAAAAATGTCTTCCCAGAACTTGTGGAGTTTCGGGCATCCCCATAGAGTGTGAAAGATAGTCCCCTTTTCTCCGCATTTCCTCCAGCACTGATTTGGGAACTGCGGAGAGAAGTGAGCCAATTTAGCTGGAGTCAGATACCATCTTAACGTGATTTTTGTGGAGATTTCACGTAAGGTGGAGCAACAAGTAGTTTTCTGAATTGTCCTTGAGGCCCTCAGCCATTGTAGGTCAGTGAAGGTTTGTCCGAGGTCTGTTTCCCACTGTAAATAGGGACGGGATTTGAGAAATATCTGTTTCTGATGGAGTAGGTTATAGAATATAGTAATTCCTTTTGGTTGTGAGTTTTTGTTAGTGAGATAATGCCAGGCATGGGTGTGAATGGTCTGGTCAGTGATTTTAATTTGGTTTAGGCAGTGTCTGATTTGTATGTATTGGTAGTGATCTGTGGATGGGAGATTAAATTCTTTTTGTAGTGAGGGAAAGTTTTTCAGAGTGTCATTCTGGTAGAGATTGGATATGAACTTGATTCCTCCGTGGGCCCACGAGGTGAGGGAAATTTGACCCATAATGGAATGTAGGGCAGTAATCGGGATCTGTAGGGGAATTTTGAAGGGGAATTGTTTGGCTTCTTGGAGTAGCTGTTTCCATGCATTGATCGACGCGTACATCGCAGGTGGAAGGTAGGAGGGCGTACGTGCTCCCAAATATGCTCTGTGCAGCCATTCCGTAAGTGGATATTTAGAGTCGTAAGAGGCTTCTATTTTGCTCCAGGCCTTTTGTGGGACGGGTGAGAACCATTCCCTAAGTTGGGACAAAACGGTTGCTGTATAGTAGTCCGCGAAATCGATATAACTTGTGCCTCCCTGCGATTTGTGTTTAACTAGTTTGTGGTGTGCACATCTGGGTTTTCGGCCGTTCCAAACCAGTTTAGATAGTATAGATTGTAATGTTTTGAAGTAGCTAGTTGGGATTGGGATCACTAGGGATCTAAATAGGTAGATTATCTGGGGTAGATATAGCATTTTAAAGGCTGCTAGTCTTCCCGACCATGAGAGTTCCGTTTTGGTCAATTTTGGGATTTCAGATTGGAACCTATCTCGAAGGGGGAGATAGTTGAGCTGAAATAAGGACTTAGGGGATCTAGACAGCTGTATGCCTAAGTAGGGTATGCTGATGTCCGCCCACGTGTATGGGAATTGGTTTTGGAGTAGAATTTTCGTCGTGGAGTCAATCCCTATGTCTAGAATGTTTGATTTAGTTTCATTGGCTTTATAGTATGATATTGTGCCATACCATTGGAGTATTTTTTGCACTTCCGGGAGAGACGTCGCTGGTAGAGTTGAGCGAACACCTGGACGTTCGGGTTCTGCTGGTCCGTCCGAACTTCGGGACAAAGTCCGGGTCCGGGTCCGGACGGAACCCGAACGCTTGCACGGACAACGAACCCCATTGAAATCAATGGGGACCCGAACTTTTAGGCACAAAAATGGCTGTAGGAAAGTCCTGGAAAGCCCCAGAGGGCTGCAAAAGGAAGTAAAATGGGGGTAAGGGTAGGGCAAGTGCCCTACAAAAAAATGGGGACAGGGAAATAACTTTAAATATTTAAAAAAAAATAAAAACATAAAAAATGCAAAAATGGAGATGAATGTGATTCATCTTCAAACTGTGTCTGAAAAGTATTAATTAACGGTAGAAGCCATATAACTGTTCTAAAATCATAGTATGATATTTCGGTTACTTTGATTTAGTTTGTAAGATCTGTATCCCTAACTGAGGTGCTGCTTTTAAGATGAGGTTTTGGTTAAGGGTATGTGCACCCGCCT
>BLSH010153008.1:56491-70655 GCA_018402905.1 Glandirana rugosa
GTTAAAGTGTAACGTTTCTTATCGGTTAGTGTATGTTCATTTTAACTTTTTTTAAATAAAAACGAACATGTACGAACCTACTATCTTCTGTCGTCTTTAATTGGAACAAACGATTCAAGACCCCTTTTAAGGGAACGTTGCTCTTGTTAGATAAACGAAATCATTTATTACGGACACAGATGGACGACTCATTGACAATAAAATTTGGAATGGTAATTGGAACACGTTGAAGGTGGGGCGGTATTCCGACCCAAGTGTGACCGGCTGTAATTTTGCTAGGATGAAACGACACGCTAAATGCCAGGATGTAGCCCAGGATGTAACCAGCTAAAGACACTTGTCCCTAGGGTGCTATGGGGTTCCCCTTAAAATCCATACCAGACCGAAGGGCCTGGAATGCTCTTGGAGGGGGACCCCATGCCATTTATTTTTTTTATAATTTGGCGGGGGTTCCCCTTCAAGATCCCCAGAGCACAAGGTGCCTGGTATTGTCAGGATCAAAGTCGGATCCCTGTTCACAGAAATCGACCAATGTAGGACCCGATGTAGGACCGTAAATCGCACAGCAAAGTAGGATCGTTTTAATGTCGGCCAGTGTGAACCCAGCCTTATGGCGGGGTGGAAGTTGCACAAGGTTAATGGTAAGGTTTAAAATAACAGTTACTCAGCAGGTAGACACAGGCATTATTTACTAAAGCAAATAGATTGTTCTCGTTGCAAGGGAATTTTCCCCAGAACTTAGCAAACAAGGTTAATTTCTGCTGTCTTCTATCATCCAAGCATGTACAAGCAAAAATAAATTTTTTTCAATTTTACTTGTATGTGATTGGCTATTCTTTGCAATGTGAAATTGTGTTACTTTCTGAGCTATGGGGAAAATGTACTGTGAACAGGCAGCCCGTACAGGCACAGCAACTGTGCTGCCTGTTTCCAGGTTCCCCCGCCAACACCCACTGTGATTGTTCACAGAAAAAGTTTGTCAGCAGATCCCGACCAATGATTCATGGCCAGGACCTGCTGATTGGCTGTGTCCTATTACAGCCCAGAGCCCTGTATTGACAACCAACAGAGGGCTCTGTACAGAGGGAGTGATCTCTCTTTTTCTTCTCCAATCTAGGAGAAGAGGCAAAGAGATCTTTAGTAAAAAGCAACACATATTACACATATTGACTTGGGCACATATTTAACCTCTTATTTACCTGAGATGTTAACCCCTTCCCAGCCATTGTCATTAGTATAGTGACAGTGTATAGTATTACCACTGATCACTGTATTAGTGTCACTGGTGATGTCAGTAGAAGTTAGTCAGTTCCTACTCAGTGTCAGTTAGTGTCAGATTTCCCACCGCATTATCTTAGTCCCATTATAATCGCTGTTCACGACAATTAGTAGTATAAAAAAAAATACAGTATATACTATAGTTTGTAGACACTATAACTTTCACACAAACTAATTAATGTACACTTATTGGCCTTTTTTTTTTACTAAAGACACATAGCAGAATACATTTTGGCCAAAATTTATGAAGAAATGTGTTTTTTTTAATTTTTTTTTAATTGGAAATGTTTTACAGCAGAAAGTAAAATATATTGGGTGTTTTTTTTCAAAATTTTTGGTCTTTTTTTGTTTATATTGTAAAAAATAAAAACCCAGTGGTGATCAAATACCACAAAAAGAAAGCTCTAATTGTGTGAAAAAAAAATTATATAAATGTTGTTTGGGTACAGCACTTAGGGCCACTGATAGGGCAGTACAACCGGTCCTGTTGTACCAGGCCCAGCCCCATCAGCTCCACAAGGGGGCCTGGACAGCATTACAGTTAATTTCTGCAAGATAGAAAAAGAAAAATAGGACTTTCTAAACTTCTCCAACACGTTTACTTGTGTGGGGGGGGGGTGTAATTACATTTTCCTGGGCCCAAACAGGTCAACAGAGGGGCCCAGGAGGTGAGTGCAGTGGAGGGATTTTTTCTTCATTTTCAGGGCGCATGTGTACATAGAGCCATAGTTCCGCATTGATCTGCTGCAATAGAATCCCAACTAGCCAGCTGCTGCTGCCCACTGCCTTCCCTGGCAGAGGGATACAATGATGCTTTGCTCAGCTCCCGCCTCCCGTCCTCACGTGCCGGGACTGATGTGAGATGGCAGGTGGCTCAGCAGCTGACAGGGAGCAGCAAGAGGACAACGTGGCTGCACTGGACACAGTGAATGGAGAATGGAGGATAGAGTCTTCACTGTGTCCTATGATCATCAGCATGAAAATCACACAGGCAGCACAGTCAGCAGGTGCTCTATCATGGTTCTGTCACAGTGTGTCACATGGCTGTTCTGACTTTGCTAGCGTATGACTAATTGTGTTACAGACTGTAACACAATATAGCCATAACAAAGTCAGCACCCCCAGCAGCCATGTGACACACTGTGACAGAACCATGATAGAGCACCTGCTGACTGCTGCCTCTGTGATTTTCATGCTGATGATCATAAAACATGAGATGCTACTTTCAACTTGCATTTAGGGGAGGGGGGGCATTAACCATGTGTGTTTTTAACATCCCCAGCCACTCCCCTTTAACCACTTCCCACTCAGCGACGTACTGATATGTCGCTGGATTGGCAGGGTGATATCTCGGTCATGGGTGTAGAAATGATTGAGAAATCATTTTTCAGCCCCAGCGATTTTACACAAAGTAAAAGTAATCCTAGCGGCTAAGAAGTCACTGGATTACTTTTACAGGTTGCAGAAGGGGGCCCCTCCCGTCACTGCCCTTACTGGGCTCTTCCATGCGATCGGGGAGCCTGGTAAGAATGTGACCAGCAGCATTCAGTTCCTGGGACACAGTGAGAGTGATATTATTCCTCCCATTGTGTGATGTCATAAATCAGAAGCGATGAGGATTTCATCATTTCTGGTTGTGGTCTCATGTAAACAAGCCATTACCGGTTTGAACAAGCATCTAATCAAACTGATCTTGGTTTGATCAGATGCTTTGGAGACCAGAGGAGAGACATAGGGGTTGATTTACTAAAGCTGTCGAGTGCAAAAAATGGTGCAGCTGTGCATACTAGCCAATCAGCTCCTAACCTCAGCTTGTTCAATCAAGCTTTGACAATAAAACCTTGAAGTTGATTGGTTTCTGTGCAGAGCTGCACCAAATTTTGCACTTTCAAGCTTTAGTAAATCAACCCCATAGGGTCTAATAGACCCCAGATCTCTCCACAAAGAAGACCTGCCATGGCCTATGCTATCACAAAGTATGCTGATCATCCCTTCTTAAAAAATGTAAAGATACAGTGCAAAAAAAAATGTAATAAAAGAAATGATAAAATAAAATGTAAACATTTTTCAAAGCTCCTGTTCCTCCATGGTCATGCGCAAATGCGAGCGCTCATGTTGGTCCCACGCTTATATGGAAACAATGAAAAATTGCCATTTTGTTTTGAGGTGGGGCCAAAGGTGAGGTCGAGGGTGGGGTTCAAGCAGCCCTGACAGCATTGCATGACCACGCAATTACCAGTTAAAGTAACGCAGTGCTAAATAGAAAAAAAACGCCTCATCATGAAGGGGGTTCAACCTTCCAGAGCTGAATTGGTTAAGAATACTGTAAGAAAACAAATACCTGGTGATCCTGCCAGAAATACAGTGAGTTTCTAGCTTCCTATAGAGGTCTTATAACAGTGCGCCGCTACATTAAAATAGCAGGAACACAGAAATAGTAGGAAAGTCAGAGAAATGGCAGGGCAATTGTTGGGAGTGTAGACAGGGAAGACTTATACAGAGGAGGAGAGGGGGTGTGCTGACTGTCCTGCAGTGGAGAACTAAGGCAGGGCTCACAATACTGAGATTTCAGTGTAGCAGAGGCAGAGTTGTCGGTTCAGCAATGGAAATGAGGAGTTCACTGTATTTCTGGCAGGATCATCAGTTATTTTTGCAGTGCTTTTACAGAGACATAATAGGAGGAAAAGTGTATGTACTGGAGAGCTTAAATTTTCAACTGTGCATGTCTGACTGGATTGAAATTTCAAGTATATTTCATTGGGTTTTTTTCTGTCCTTATTTTAAGGGCAATTACTACATGACATTAAATGCAAGTTTCACCAGGATATTTTTCTTTGAACAATAAAATTGTATTAATCAATTAATGGCAAAGTGACACTAAACTCAGTTTTTAAAAAAAAATTGAAATAAAGCATGTATTCTTAGCACAAAAAGCAACTTCTATTACTCTCAGCCTCCTCTGAATCCTCAAATTCCTTTTTCATTTTTTGCTGCTTTGATCGGACCCTTTCTTGCTTACTCCTAAGATGGACTATGGACCATGGGATTTGTAGTGTGCATAGAGCAGTGCACATGTCCACAACTAACAACATGCACTGCTAGTTTCAAACTTAAATAAGGGGGGAAAGCTGGGTTTGGAAGCTCACAAAAGACATTACAAAGAGGCAGAAAAACACAGTTAAGCTTTGTTTTTACTTGCTTTAAAATGTGGCATTTGACCTGTCATTTTAAAGCATTCTGCATGCCATTTAAAGCAGTTATCACTAAATAAAATGGTTACCTTACAGTCCTTGATGCTTTCTTGGTGCTTCCCTGCATCTCCAAAGCCTCCGTAGAAGTCTATAACAGTTCTCCCTAACTGCACCTGCAGCGTTAGAGGGGCACTTTTTCAGTTACCTTCACTTTGTATTTCATATATTGGAAAAAGTAGAAAACCAACACACGCAGGGCATTTGCAAAGCTTCATTAAAGCTTCAAAAAAGCTTCACAAAACAATCAAAAACACATCAAAATGCATGTTAAATTGGTAAGCGCTTTAACGCATAGAAAATAATAATAAACTGCGCTACAGTCCGAATGCACAAAATCAGCAGCAGCTAGAAATAAGATGCAGAGTAACAATAATAAAGCTGCGCTTTAAAAAAACAAATTACAAATTAACGCAAGTGTAAATGAGCCCTAAGGTCCCAGTTACACTTACTTCGAAATGTGATCTTTGACCGGCATTTTTGAAGCACTGTGAAAGCCAATCAAGGTACCTATCACTAAAAAAATGGTTTGGCCTGTTTCTCACAGGTTCCAGTTTGCATAATAAAGTGAATAGCAATCTTTTACATAGCATTTGCAGCGCTTTCAGCAAGTTTTTCTGAAGTTTTTAAAGTACCATTCTGATCCTGTTTGTAAATGTTGAAAAAAGATCCTAGGGGGCGTGGCATGACGTCGGAGCGAGCGGACGTGTCCCGGCTGAGCTCCGCTTGACCGAGACATCATCTGGAGGAATCCTCCTCTCCTGATATAGGGTGAGAGCCGCCTTTACCCCACAACAAGAGCCCTGCTAATTAGCTCCCATTTAAGCCCGATATCGGGCGAATCGATGATAGGATCCCGCGCGGCCGAAAATCGAGGCCGCGGCTTTTGCGGCCTACCCGCGCCGGACCACACAGCACGGCTCCTATAGACTGGATCACCTAAATAATAACCCAGCTCAACTGATCACCCCCCCTGGGCCCCATCTGGCTTGGAAACGTGCCCCTCTAGCCGTAAAACACCCTAATTAAGGGGGAAGGCCTAGCACGGGCCCAGGATGACAGGGTGAGAACCCACCGCTGAAAACCGAGGGACAAACACCTGCTACAGAGAGCCTCACATAGACACGATTATGGGGAAGAAGACAGACACACCGCCCCAAGCCCGCTCCAGGTCGCCCAGAGACAGCGATTCGCAAAGTGGCTTTAATATACCAGAAATGTTCCGATCCCAACCGCGAGAGAACCCGATACCAGGTAGGGCCTCTGCACCGAACACCCGGGCCCCCCGTCCCAACGCTACAGGGGGCAACCTGGGACAAGCTCACACAACGAGCCCTGGCCCTTCCCAACCGCTCAATCTACAAGATCTCCGTATAGTCGCGGAAGACATTAAAGCCACCCTAGCTACTGCAATTGCAGACCTACGGCATGATCTCCAGGCGACAACCGCACGCATTGACAACATGGAAACTACCACGACCCGCCATAGTGCAGAACTACAACAACTCCATTCCCTGTCGCAAGTCCACGACTATCAGATCAGAGACCTCCACCGACGCATTGAAGACCTTGATAACCGGGGACGAAGGCACAATGTCAGGGTAAGAGGTATTCCTGAAACTGTAGAACCTACACAAATCACCCGGGCCACCATTTCCATCTTTAACGACCTTGTAGGTCGCCCACCGGAAACCCCACTGGAAATTGAACGACTCCACAGAGCCCTACGACCGAGAGGCAGAGACACCGACCCGCCCAGAGACGTTATTTGCTGCCTGGTAAACGTCAAAGTTAAAGAAGAGATCCTACGACAGGCGAGGCTACGTCGCACACTCTTATTCCAAGGGGCCGAGATAAAACTATTCCAGGACCTCTCGCCCATAACCCTGAAACACAGAAGAGATCTTCGTCCATTACTAGATGTCCTACGTGCCAGAGGGATACAATACAGGTGGAAATTCCCCTTTTGCCTGTCGGCTTCTCATCAAGGTCGCTCTGCGTATCTCAGGGTCCCAGAGGAACTTCCTGCCTTCTGCGATACTCTGGATATCCCTCGGGAAGCCGTTCCAGATTGGTACAGTGACTTACGCAATGGAAACCTGCCCAGAACCACATCCATGGACACCATTCCGGAGAGAGATGACTACCAACTACGTAGAAGAAGATCCCTGTCTCCCAGAGTCCATGGCCCATCAAGGGGCAGAAACGCAACCTACACAAGCCCTACAGCTTCACCAGTGCACCGGCGACCACGCCAAGATAATTGAGGCTCCCTCCTTCACCAGCCCCAAGACATCACTCCCAGCCTTTTGATACCAAGATCTGTCGCTTTCATACTCGTCCACTGCAACGAGAGCAACTTTCCCTCAACTAACAACATCCTTTGACAACGGAACGATCCTACTCCCTCCTCAAACTGTGCCCTGAAGGAGAACCTGCACAAGAGAAGCTTGAAGATCTGCCCCAATGCAAGACACGGACCTAGAGAGACTTTCCCCCCCCTTCTTTTTTTTTTTTGTCTCTTGATTCTACTCTTTTCGCCCTTCCCAGGTCTTGCCGTGAGGAATGCCATGAGAAAACTCTAGGCCTGATTCACCAATCACAAAACCTGGAAACCTAGTAAGAACCCCCCCCCCCCAGTCACTCACCCCGACTCCTCAGGGAAGCCACATAAGATCATAACTTTGAGCATCGAACAGACCTCCCACTTCAAATGGGAAGCAGAGACACCATATATACCTCCTCGGCAGAGAACACTCTCCTGTGGGAGCAATACTCCCCATTGTCTGCCTAACCCAACAGCTCCCAAAACTATCCTTCCTGCATTCCCTATCACTCCTACCTATAGGCAAGGAACTCTAGATGACAAAAAGTATTCCAAAACCCGAGGTTTGATTGGTTATGCAACCTTTATGAATGTGCAATGTCTCTCATCTCCCTTCTCTTTTGCCAGATGCTTTCTTGTTCCTCTCTCTCCCCCTATGTTGCTTCTCCTCTCCCTGATCTCTTTTTTCGCAGATTGGGGAGGACTCCCCCCCGGAACCCCCAGGGCCTGGAAAATTTATTGAAACATAAAAAAGAGAGTGATCCGCAGATCCCATCTCCAGCAAAAGAACTACTTCCACACCAGTGGGCCTGTGACCTCCTCCGATCCACATACAACAATCCATCTGACTAACTGCATAATTCAACACCAGGTCCTGGGGACCTACCTCCGGGGGCGGACAAACTCCCCATCAGTGGTTTAGAAGCAATATCCAAAAGTCAAGGTAACCTAACCATACCTCTCCATTGTCCTATCTAATCTATCAATTCGTAGTTGGTGGAGACAGTTGCCCACCGGGACCTCGATCTCGGGGGGCAAATGGGTCCACAATAGAACAATGTATATCAATAGGGCCTTGACATATAGAAGTCTCTCTGTGTTTCCTATTGAAGTTCTGAATATACAGTGTTTTGCAAGTTAAATATGTTTGTCAATCCGACTCGCTGGTGTACCTGGCCCACGGGTATAGACATACCATCTTTCACTAAATTGGTCCCACACCCTCTACTCCGCTGCTCGTCTCACCCCTGTGGTAGTGACAATTATATCCTAACCGATCCAGAAATGCACCCAGGAGATATTTGATACGATAAAATACATCTTTTTGCAACCTAGTGCGCCAGGCTCCACCGAGTCGGACAAGTTTGTCTTATGCTCCCAGTTCCTAATGTTCCACCTCTTTGACGACAACACACCAAGATGAACAACACGCCTAGTGGGCAGACTATATACAAACCCTAGACCTACTTTACACAAGTCAAAGGATCAAGGCAACTCGAGACGTAACAGTGACCACCCAATACTAATTGATCAAACTATAACGACCCCTCAGCGAGGTAAATACCCGACCCCCCAGACTGCTAGCTTAAAATACACTATCTCAACGACCCCGGTTTAAAAAACGTTTACGCAATACCCCTGGTAAGCTTAGTCAAGCTCATTCCCCTAAACCCAACTCAACATTACTCAGGAGGCCATGTTACATATCCCTCCTGTCTTTGTCCCTCGGTAAAGCGGAACCCAGTGCTCCTTTCGTATCCGCCAACCGACCTCAGACACTCCTCCACACAGCATCTGCCCTCGTCCTTGTCGCAGAGGTACGAGGACTAGCTGAACCCCTCCAGACGACACCATTTCTGATAGTAGAGCCGTTTACACGGCCTACTACTGGTAAACACTCTCCTACTACACTCCCCACACCCATCCCCCACTCTCCCTCTCTTCTCCCCACCCCACTCTCTCCTCTCTTCCCTTTTCTCTTTTCCTCCGTGCCGGGCTCCGTGGGTCTCCGCCAGGCGGGCCCCCCGGGGACCTAGACCATCGGAAAGATAAAAGATTATTACCTCAACACTATAGATCCCTAACTGCTCAAGCCCGTTCACGCACACCCTCCAAAACTAAGCGAGTCGCTGCAGCAGACGCAAAGCAAACAACAATGTCGGCGCCAACCCATACATCTGCCCAAACTCCTCTAAAGGTAGTCTCTCTCAACGCCAAAGGCCTGAACACTCCAGAAAAAAGAAGTAAGGTCCTTGACTTAATGCGCAAGCTTAAAGCTTTTGTAGTTTTTCTCCAAGAGACCCACTTCAAGACTGACCACATCCCAAAAATAACGAACAGACTATTCCCAACTGCTTTCCATTCCACCAATAACCAGGCTAAGACCAAAGGTGTCACTATCCTCATCTCTAAAAATACCCCATGGCATCTCATAGACTCTCACCTAGACGTGGAGGGGAGATATATCCTACTCAAAGGGCATATAGGCACTACCCCCGTCACACTCGCAAACATCTACAGCCCGAACAAATCCCAAGTCAGCTTCTTCCGGAAAGTCACCCAGACGCTGACTGCATTCCAAAATGGTCTGACAATCTTCGGGGGGGACTTTAATGTGGCCCTCTACCCCCTACTCGACACGTCCTCCAACACTTCCTATCTCCCATTTCGAGCTCTACGCCAAATAAAAATACAGCTCCAGGATCTCCTTCTCCACGACGCTTGGCGTACGTTGTTCCCCACCACGAAAGATTGCACGTATTTCTCTGTACCCCATAATCGATATTCCAGAATCGACTATCTGTTTTTGTCACAAAAGGACCTCCCCCTTCTCACACAGGCATCCATCGAACCAATGATCATCTCGGATCATCATCCGATCACCATTACCCTGTCTTTCCCTGAGGAACGCTCGTTCACCAAAATATGGCGACTTGATTCGTCCCTATTAGTAACGGACCCAGATAAACTACACATCCTAGACAGCATCACGAAATACTTCCGAGAAAATAATACCCCAGAAGTTCACCCTCTCACCCAATGGGAGGCACATAAAAGTGTGATTAGGGGCCGCTTCTTAGCTCTTCAGGCCTCCCGCAAAAAAGAAAAGCAAAAAATCAAAGAAGACCTGACCCGTAAAATTTTTACCCTAGAACGAGCCCATAAAAAGTCCAGATCGGACCAGGACTATAAAGATCTTCCGCATGCACGGGAGCTTCTTAGGGAGGAGATAGACCGTAAAACCAACCGAAAATTCATCCTAAACCATAAGCTTTTCTATGAATTTGGCAATAAATGTGGCAAATTTCTGGCCAGAGCGATACAACAAAAAAGGCTGCCTCACACATCCACACCATAAAAGATTCACACGGTAGAATATACACAAAAAACACTGACATCGCCTCCCAGTTCGAAAAATATTACCTGAACCTCTATAACCTCCCCAGATACAACACCTCTCCCGACGAACAAAGTACACACAACACGGCCATCAAAGAATTCCTCCTCAAACATTGCCCAGCCCCAATAGACCCGGAAGAAGCCCAACCCCTTGAGAGGCCCATCACGACACTCGAACTCAAAAACGCGTTGAAACAAACTAAGCCGGGTAAAAGCCCTGGACCAGATGGTCTCACATCAGCATATTATAGAACCTTTATCGACGCTCTATCCTCCCCATTTCTCTCAGCCTTCAACGCGATCCCAACCTCCACCCTCCCATTTAACCGCTTCTTGGAAGCCCATATCACAGTGGTCCCAAAAGCAGATAAAGATCCCACCTCAGTTACAAGCTACAGGCCAATCTCTCTACTGAACGTGGATATTAAACTTTTTGCAAAAATTCTGGCGAATCGCCTACTTCCACTACTCCCTTCCCTAATTAAGAGCGACCAGGTGGGATTTGTACCTGGCCGTGAGGCCAGGGACAACACGTCCACCGCCATTAACATACAACACTGGATACGTGTGAAAAAACTCAAGGGATTCTTTCTATCCCTGGATGCGGAGAAGGCGTTTGACAGGGTGGCCTGGGATTACATGGGTGCAACACTGAAACGCATTGGAGTAGGGAATGTGATGATTAACCTCATCATGTCCCTGTACACTACACCCACAGCCCAGGTTCGGGTAAATGGCCACCTGTCAAACGCCTTCTCCATACAAAACGGGACGAGGCAGGGATGCCCTCTCTCTCCCCTCCTCTTTGTCCTCACCTTAGAGCCCTTTTTGAACTATCTGCGTACCACGGAAGAAATTAGGGGTATTGAAGTTCCAGGGAAGACTTACAAAGTTGCAGCATTTGCTGACGACCTACTCCTCTTCCTACAAGACCCGCATACCACCTTACCCAACTTAGTCAAAGCCCTCACAACATTCCAACGTATATCTAACTTCAAAATAAATAGATCCAAATCGTACGCACTCAATATTTCCCTCCCTACAGATACAGTCACGCAATGCCAAAGAAATTTCCCCTTTCAATGGAAAGCAGACGCAATTAAATATCTAGGAATTCACCTTTCCGCCAACTCAAAAGAACTTTTTAGCAGAAACTATCTCCCCTTGCTGAAAACAGTTACAGAAGACCTTAAAAAATGGGATAAACCCTATTTCTCCTGGTTTGGCCGTGCGGCCATACTGAAAATGAATGTACTGCCTCGTATTCTTTTTCTGCTACAGGCAATCCCAATCTTACTCCCCCAAACTTTCTTTGCGTCATTCCGTAAGTGCTGCTCCACCTTCCTTTGGAAACACAAATGCCCCAGGATTAAACAGACACAACTAACCAAACCTAAATCCAAGGGGGCATAGGACTACCGGACCTTAAACTCTACTACTGGGCTTCCCACCTGACGAGAATCGTCAACTGGAACGCCCATGGGGGAAACAAGAATTGGGTCCATATAGAAAATGCCTTCTCCCCGACGCCACTTAAATCAACACCCTGGATACCCGCACACACAGTTGCTCCCGCTCTAAAACAACACCCCCTTATTGGCGCCACATTAAAATGCTTCAAAGAGGTCTGCAGAAGAACGGACCTCTCCACCAACCCGGGCCCTCTCACTCCAATTAAATTCAACCCTGCCTTCCCACCTGGAATGTCCAGCAGATTTTTGCAAGGAGTTTGGCCTCTTTCTGACATGTACGCCTTCCATTTCTATAAAGATGGAGTTATGCTAAAGAAAGAGACAATCCAGACATGCGATCCAAACACTCCAATTATGCCATGGGTGTATCTCCAGATCCGCCACTTTTTAAGAGACACTAACAGAGATTTAACACTCTCCAGACCCCTCACCCCGTTTGAAAGTCTCTGCACCCAGACAACAACACAAAGCCACCTGGTTTCTACAATTCACAATATGTTCTTTTCCTCAACTTGCCCTAGCTCGAGTGGAATGTGCTCAAGCTGGGAAAGGGACTTACAAACGTCATTCTCTGATGACCAGTGGGAAAAAATGTTCACATTGGCTCACAAATGCTCGCTTAACGTCTCAATTCAAGAGAATAGCTATAAGATACTTACACGCTGGTACAGAACCCCACAATTGCTACATAGATACAACCCTGCCATACCTGAAACATGTTGGAGATGCTCCAGCGAGCCTGGCACATTGCTTCATATCTGGTGGACATGCCCAGCACTACAACAATTCTGGACCCAGGTACATGACTTGACTGCCAGGATTTCCACATATCCCCTAGACCGCACCCCGGCACAAGCCCTCCTCCATCACACGACTCTTCCAATGCATGGATATCGGAGGACTCTTGTAGCACATTTACTTAATGCTGCCAAAATGTGCATCCCCACAAGATGGAGATCATCATCCCCCCCTACAATTCGTGAATGGCTCTCCCGTGTTAACCGCATAGCAGAAATGGAAGAGCTAATAAAGATTGCTAAGGACTCCACCTCCAAATTTTCCCACACATGGGCATGCTGGGCACACTTTAAAACCACGGATGAATATGCTGCATTGACAACCCCCCGTTAGATCAGCCCCCGACAACCTAGTAGGGACCCTGGGGGCCCAGCGGTGGGGACCTGGGAGGTCCGGACGGAACACCATACCTGCTTAACCCTCCCACCCACCCTCGCCCCCCCTCCCCCCCTGAATTCCCTCTACCTCCATACATCTCTCTCCCCCCTCTATTTCCACTCTTCCTACTCTTTCTTCGGCAACGAATGACCCTCATAAATCACAGCATACATCGTCATACAAACTGAGATCTAGCCCCTACATCCCCTCACAACGTCATCATAATATTTACAGCTCCTTACAAGACGGAGGAAATATCACCCTTAGGCTGCCCTCCGCCCTCCCAAATGAAGCACAGACTGCTCCGAAAAAGACCCAGACCAAAACAGTCTATAAGCGTCAACCCCATCCACAGAACTCGAGGTCTCAAGCCCCTTCCCTTTGCAAAAACAATATGGAGCGGAAAGCTACATTTACCTATAGCCTTATGATACCGCAAACAACTAGCTTGTAAAGACCAGACAAAGATCGCGTTGGGTAGACAATGCGTAGAAGCCACCGGACAAGGGTGGTATGTTCAAGTACACAACACAATACGAGCTTTGTACTGCCATAATTAAGTCATATTGTAATAGATCCCATTTTGTATGTTACATACTCTTGATCTATGTCTGCCGAGTATATTGTACTGTTATATACTTTCAATAAAAACTTCTTCTAAAGGAAAAAAAAAAAAAAGAAGAAGCCATATCCCTGTTCAAAAATCATCTGAAAACTGTGTGTGAAACTTAAACAATAGCAGGTAGAAGCCATATCCCTGTTCAAAATCATCTGAAAACTGTGTGTGAAACTTAACCACTTGCCGACCGCCGATCGGCATCTGACGGCGGCAAAGTGGCTAGTTCCCGCAAATCGCCGTCATACGACGGCAGCTGCGGGAACGAGTTTAGTGAGCGCGCGCGCGCCGCCGGAGGCGCGCCCGCGCGCTCACTGTGTTCGGGGAGGGCCAGGGAGCGGGTGCGGTGGCTTCGATTGCCGCCGGGTGTCTCGCCTCCAGGCACAAATGTATGTGCCTGGAGGCGAGGAAGCGAGGCCCCCCCGGTAGCGCCCATCGGCCGCCGTTAGCTTCGGTGGCGTGGGCGAGGGACCGGGAGGGGCTTGTGTCACTCGCGCGCCCGCGCGGAGGCCGCCGCGCGCGCGCGAGTGATTTGAGCAAGGGCGTCGACGGCAGCATACTGCCGCTAAACGCCCTTGATCGGTGAAACGGCGGCAGTCTACGGCTAGCCGCCAGCCGTTCACCAATTCAAAGTGTGTGTCAAAAGTCT
>BLSH010153030.1:26494-42941 GCA_018402905.1 Glandirana rugosa
AATTCGTGCATAGGAAACATATAATTTCAAGTAGTTCACGTTTTTTAATTAAGTATTTCACGTTTCAAGTACACGTTTTTTACAGGTAAGATATTTCCCGTTCACGAGGGTTTATGACAATAGAAGAATTTCACCAACATTTGAAGTCAGGAAATGAACACATGGATATCCATTCAGATATTATTACATGACATTTATAGAGGATTTGCACGTGGTAAATTCCCTATAAATTATATAACAAATTCCAAAAATAACTTCAAAAGTTCTTCCATGTCCTTTATAATCCAAGTTGAAACGTCTATCTATTTCCTCATGTTCCTAAACGATCCATTCTAATCATGGGTACTAATCTTACCTAGCAAATCCTTGTACTCCTTTATCTATCTGCAAAGTTGAACCTAATATTTCCTGTACCTTCTTGAAAACTTCAATAAAAACCTTAAACAATATATTAAATATCCCTTAAATGGTGCACGTTTAGGAGATATTTACAGTACATTATTATAGACTTACCTATAGGTACACAAGTAAAGGACTGAAGTTTACAACCACTTTAAGAAGATAACAGTATTTGGGAGCACTTGCCCTTTATAGAATGGACATTTTTTGCACATGAACTTTGCACTTTATGAATTAATTTTTTGCACTTGATGAACTTTAATATACAAAGGATACGTGCTTAATTGATGAATTTATGGACAGGGATACAGTTTGTTATTGATTTTTACAAATAAATTTGGGACACTGTTATGCACATAGCACTTTATGATTATTGATTTTTGATACTTCATTATGTCATATTGAGAAATAGTTTTTTTGCAATTGATTATTTGCAATTAAATGTATGTACTTACAGTGATTTTGGCCCAGTCACAATTTTTTCATGTGTTGTGCTGGATTTATACAGGTTGTTCTACATTGTGAGTGTGAAAATAGGTCAGGGTATACTCACGCGCTGCTAAAGGTGAACTATAGTATGAGCGTGGAATGAAACTGCTGTAACCACCAAACAAGTGTACTTACACACTAATAAGACTAAAAAAAAAATGTGTACTGGTGGTGCATGGCTCATTATCAACCAAGATAATATAAGCTTATAGAATAATCATTCACTTAAATCAACATCAAATTGTGACAAAGACATAACAAATATATGATATATGGGGTCCCTCATGAAGTCACATGACCAGTCACATGACCAGTGACCCACGCGGCGGGCAGAGCCGGTGACGTCCCATCTGGTTTAGATGAGAAACGAGAAATGTGGTGCGAGGTTTTGCTGTTTACCATTGAGACCCACTGCCCAGTGATTTTATGTGAAATGTGAGTGCAATCTTGGTATAAATAAATCTAAATTAAACATTTTCAACTGGGTTGTGCTATGAGAGTATTCCTATTTTGTATCTGAGCACCACTTCAAGTGGAGGCTGCAATATCCGGCCTCTTAACGGGACCTAGCATAAGAAGTGGTCACTAACAGCCGGGAGGTGGACTTGCAAGGATTTCATATCTAAGCGCATTTGACCAATATCCCTTATAGGTCAACAATTGAGGTGAGTGAGCATTGCACCTAGCGGTGGAATGGAAGTGCAATGGAGTATTTGGTACTGCTTATTTGATCACTGGTGAAAATTTAAGCTCTGAAAGTGACAAAGTGAACACTCATTTGTTATGGACATTTGATTTCTGTTTAGAGACATCTGTCTAATTGGATGGAGAGGAGCACATAACACAAATAAGTGGGACCGCTAGGATTGTTTTTACAAGAAAGAGCTTCACTACCTGAAAACAAGCAGGCATCTTCCCTGTTTAACCACTGAAAATCTACAGCAAGTGGCTTGACAAAAAACCTGGAAGCTGATTCATTTTTATGCAGTGCTGCACCAAAGTTTGCACTCTTCAGTTTTAATATATCAAATCAAAATGTAAATCATGACTGCTCACTAAGTGCAAACACTTTGCAATATATTAAATGGTAATTTTGTAATAATCAGCACTTCCCCATTCTCAAAATTGTTATTCATCCTCTGGTCCATAATCCATAGCAAATCCATAGATGGCAATGCTCAAATTGTTTACCTCTTTTGCAAATCCTGGGCTGCATATGACTATCCTTACACACATGTATCTCTAAAATAATCACAGTAGACTTTACTGTTGGGAGGCAAACATTTCTATCCTAAAGTAGTCCTTTCTTCCTTTTTTAACTGATTTTATTTAAAGAGTTCCACAGCTTTTTAAAAAACAAGACATACAATTACGACTACATACAAAACATGAAAAGAACAGAAGAACAGTATACATAGTACACATATAGAATAACATCTCCAAAAATGGGTGGCAAGTTAAAGGACCAGCAATAAATTTGAACTGAATCATGTAAATTGTAAAATAAGGGGATTACAGCGTGGGCAACCATGAGAGACAGAGCAAAAAATAGAAGATTCAAATAAAGCATTAGTAAGTATATATACATTGAGCTCTAGGGATGTACAGTTCAGGAAAAAAACATAGTTCTGCATATAATTCAAATTCAAAGTATACGTTTGGCGACTAGGAGTGCGCAAATGAGATCAGGCCCACTGTAGTGCTAGTTTGAACCAACTTATCAAAGTGTGGAATAGAGGCAAAAATCAGGCTAATAGCACCCAGCTGGGTATGTAAAAGTGGTCACTGATCCACAAAGGGTTGTATTTGGTGATGCTTTTAGTGTTCAGAGTCTTTTTAGCAGAATACTCAGTTTTCCCAGTGAGGTGGATTAAGGAGAAGTTAAAGTAAGTTTTCACATAGAATTTGGATTCTAGTACATGAAAGGGTTTGTGCCCTGAAATAGGTGTAGAAGGGTATTATAGGAATGGGTGTGAATACATCCCCTTTCCCAATATGCTGCAGTTGGGATGGAACAAAATACAGCTAGGAATTGGGGGTGGTTAGAATATCAAGATTCCTTAAGGTATTTCAGTATGTCTAACTTCAGTCTAGGTTTCGTGTGGCTTTAGATAAGATCTTGGAAAAGTAATTTATTCTTAACCTAAACAATCTACATCCCCATGGCCCCACAACTTAGCCAAACGTGTCATGGTTTGAAGATACATATAAAACAATTGGAACCCTTAGTTCTTCCTAGCCACAAGGTGCCTAGGCTATCCAGGTGCATATTTGAAGAATAAGGACATCAGGTTTCCTTTCCTTTAAATGTCCAGCCAGTCCAGGACTAGACAGGATAAAGCTGGCTGTACATTAATCATTTTTGCGTTTCCAGCTGGTTGAACAAAAAATGACCAAATTCCCCCATCCACATATTTGAGTTGGATAAGGGAATCACTCTTGCTGTGTTCAGTGTGATCAGTGTGTTGTTTGCTATAGCCCGTGGCAGTGATTGTTTAGGAAAAACCTGACAGGCTGGTTGTACAGAAGTTGATCAGAAGATTGACTTCTGTACAACCTCCCTGCCCATGCATAGATTGAAATTCGACCAGTCCCTGCCAAACCAGACAAATTTCAATCTGTGTATGGCCGCCTTAAGGGAGGGTGGGAGTCTAATGGCTTCAGTATCCTAAAATGCATATAAACAGCTTAGGCAGCTTGTAGCCTGGAAGATCTCGCATCATTTGACCATGAGTTTAGTTAAGTTAAAGGTACTTTAAAATCCTTAAAATTTTTTAAACTAATGTGGTGATTAGTTTAAGCGGAAATGGGGGGGGGGTTAAAATTTGTGGGGTGAGTGGTGCCAAGACAACAGCTTTGACAACATAGATTTCATATGGATTCACCTATTTAGAATGAAGGGTAAGTATGATCCTCTTCAAGAAAATTCAGAATACAAGAAAGACTAAATTTATTGTCGTAAGAAGTCAAAGCAAACAAAGTCACTATATTATTAATAGCAAGAAGGTAAAGAAAGATAACTCCACTCTGAATGTTAAGTGCACATTTTGTAATAAAGTTCAGTCTTGGATTTTCTTGAATTCATTCTGAGCTCCAGTAGGGATAAAAGTTTAAAATGAAAGCTATGTATGTATCAATCTCAATGAATAATGTGAAATGGCTCAAGCAGATGAAGTCAAGAGACCGAGAAATAAAATGCAGAGAAGAAACCCACAGCTGATTATTTTATTATACAATATAAAAAAAAAAATAAGTCACCAACTGACAAGCTGAATACATTTAAGCAAGCCTATCAACTGTTAGTCATAAAGCTTATTAGCCAGGTTGAGCTTTGCGTCAACGATCCAAGCAAAACACCTTACTTAACAGTGTCAGTTTTCACATTTAAACCCAATAAGGTGAAAACATTTTAACAACTGATCCCCAATAGCCATAAATGGTAAATAAAATATATGAATACAAAAAAAGGGAAAATGAAAGCAGTGGATTTATCTAAGATCTTCTATCAAGGAAATGTGAGGCATATAACTTTAGCACAAGTAAGAAAGTCGATTAACTGCTTCTGGCAAAGCTATATTAAATATTGATGGGAATTTCATTGTACAGTAGGTACTCTTTCTAAGGAATTGATAAATGCTTAATGAGAGCTAGCAAGATGCTAGTGCAGTACACCCTAAATGGATAATTATTTGGATAACAATACTTGCTTTTCCCCATGAGCCTGTTCCTCTGCAGGATGAAAGCATAAAATGTAGTGCTTGTTCTGTCTTATGGATACCAAGAGCAATAATACACATTTTGATAGCTGTACTTGAAGCTCCTGTGGATTTCCAGAGACCGAATAAAGAAAAATAAAGAATATAATAACTGGCGTCCAATATGCAGAATTGGATATGCAGCAAACACATTATTCTCTTTGGATAAAAACAGTGCAGTGGTGCCATTAACATAGCTGGAGACTGTTTGATTATTTGTGCTCAATGTTTTAAGATGTTCCAAACAGTTAGCAGCATAGAATATAATAAAAGAAAGAATATATATCAACCCCAAAGCAGAAAACAGAATCAGATCATAAATCTTTTAAATTTAAAAGAATTGTGTTTGATGTACAAATACAAAACATTACAGGGGTGGATTTACTAAAGGTAAATAGACTGTGCAGTTTGCAAGCGCAGGTGCACTCTGCAAGGGCAGTGGCACTCATTTTCTCCAGAGCTTAGTAAATGCGGTAAATCTCTGTTAATTTCCATTATCCAATCATGTGCCAGCAAAAATGATTTTCTTTTTTTAATTTTCCATGCACTGGTATTCGTTATAAAGTGAAGTTTTACAACATTGACATTTAGTAAGGAAAATTAGTGCAACTGCACTTGCAGAGTGCAAATACACTTGCAAAGTGCACAATCTATTTGCCTTTAGTAAATCAACCCCTAAGTAAATAGCTACTAGATAGCTATGCATGTACATTTATGTTAGAAATCTCTATTGGGTGGGGGAATTGTGGATATTGAGGGAGATATGTAATGTAGGAGATAAGTCTTGGGCAGCAGAAGGCTGCACTAGCCAGTGCATTACATACTTCTGATCTCTGCACTCTTTTTGTTATATACGCCTACCCTCTGTACTCCACTCCTAACCCCTGTACGCTAAGCATTACACACTCCTCACCCCTACACTGCAAAAATCACTCCTAGCCCTGTATTCTGTGTGATAAACAATCTTAATTCCTGTACTCTTTGCAGTATACACTCATTGACCCTGAACCCTGTATGTTATGCACGCTTGACCCTAGAATAAACAGTAAATGCGTGTGTTATTCATTCCTGACTACTTCACTCTGTGGGATATGCATTCCTGAGCCCTTCACTCTGTAGGTTACACAATCCTGGATCCTTCACTCTGTGTGTTACACACTTCTGACCACAGCACTCTGTGTGATATGCACTTCTGTGTTCTGCACTCTGTGCTTTACACATTCCTGACCCCTGAACCTTTAATAATTGTCCCTAATTGTACTGTGTACATTCAGAAATGGGATAAAGGTTCATAGTGTGTCATCTCTATTTTCCAGGTAAGGTTAATAGAGATGCAAGTGACAGTTATAGGCATCTCTTCTCTGTCATGCACATTTCAGCAGTTACCTTTTATGTATCATAATGCCCAACATTCAGAGCAATAAAAACAATGCCCACTTTTTGTCTGCAGTGTGCGGCATATTTTCTTTTTCTGGAGCAAGGGGGCCTAATGTATGCTCTTGCACAGAGGCCCCCTGCATTCTGAAAATGCCCCTGGTGCAAGGGTTTTTGGGAAGAGGTATTCAGCTGAGGGCAGTGGCAACAATAATGGACTCCACTTTGAGGGCATCAGTAGCAGCAGTAATAAATCCTCCCTTATTGGTGTAGGTGGCAGCACTACTAACTTTTAGTATAGATGTCAGTGGAAGCAATAATAAACCCACCACTTCACTGGTTTCAGTGGCAGTACTAGCAATAAAAAGTTCCCCCTCTATTGGTGCCAGTGGTAGAAATACATTTTCCCTTTCATTGGGGTCCACAGCAATGATAATAAATTCATCCTTTACCGGTACCAGCGGTAATCATCATTTTCTACCTTTACTGGTGTTTAACAATAACACACACTCATTGCTGCTTTCTCCCTCCTTCATCTAGTTAGAACTATACAATCTATGACTGACAGGCAGTGCCAATGCCATTGGAGTGCCAGGTTCTAGAAATCATTGAGCAGTCCACCACTCTGCATCCCATTGCCAGTTGTCACTGACTGTAGTTGGGACCTCACGTTCTGTATAAAAAGGTCTCATGAGCTGCTGGTTGGAGAGTCTTCCAGAAAACAAAATCCATTGTTGAATCAGATCTCCTTTGTCCCCTCTTCCCTCACATCCAAAATGGACTCATTAGCCTTAATGTGTAGCCTTAATGGATAAGACCTATATAAAATCATGGGTCAGCTTTCCACATCTGAATTTCATACTATATATCTCCAGTTAAGGATACTGCCAAACACACACACTACCAAGATATCTGAGCTACAGTACACAGTAAAACTTCTCATCATTTGACCAGAGGATACAGGAAATAGACACCTGCGGAACAACATACATGTGGTCAGCTTATCAGAGAGGCTGAGGGCTCCCAACAGGCCACATTTGTGCAAACAACTTATGATTCTTCCCTTTCTGATCATATATTTCAGTTACAAGAAACATTATCTGGTGAAAGACATGAAGTAAAATCCCCTGTAATATGAAAACATCACCCTGCATCTATTCTTGGATTTTTCACTGGAACTACAAAAATGGTCACCTTCCTTTGTACAGATCCAACAAAGACCACATGACAAAAGACTAAAATACAGTATGCCTTATGCAAGAAAACTGGGTCTCCAACAAGCAACTACTGTAAATTCTTTAATAACCCAATAGCCTCCTTGCACTGGTTCAGCACCCTTCACTGAAGCACTTAGTCACCTAGTTGCTCTGTGAGGCTACTCTGCCTTTAGTGTAATCTTCCTGTTTATTTCAAGCCATCGATAAAACACGTTCTTAAGTTTGATCTTCTATATGGAAAGACATGCATGTAACTCTTTTGGGTGAGATCTTTCCGCGCTTTTCTCTTGTACACATTTTTTAATCCTGTTCACCAATTTAGCACTTAGTGTTTACAGAACTTTCATAATCCTTTACATGATATACTTTTTCTTTACACAAGGGAAGGAATCACCTTACTTTACTATGGGAAACATCTACTGTATACTAGGGTTCGGGCTGAACTTCTGTTGTTCGCCCGATCCCCGAATTTAGAATATTATGGGGTGTTTGGCGCGACTTTGGCACTGCCGAGCGCCCCATAATGCATAGTGCACAGACGGTGTGCACAGATCCTTCTCCATGGGAGGGCTGCTGCTATCTGAGCTTGGTTTGTTTTGACAGTTTATTTATAGTGAAGGGTGGGGCCACCTATAAATAAACTGTCAAAACCAAGTGAGCTCAGTTGGCGGGAACCCTCCCATGGAGGAGGAGCTGCTGCGGCTACTTTTTTTTTCGGGTCCGTTGCATGCCGTGATTCATGATGGATTACAACAGGGGACACTTATTTTTTTTTCTTTTTTAACCACTTGACCACTGGGCACTTAGACCCCCTTAACAACCAGACCAATTTTCAGCTTTCGGTGCTCTCACAATTTGAATGACAATTACTCAGTCATGCAACACTGTACGCATATGAAATTTGCGTCCTTTTTTCACACAAATAGAGCTTTCTTTTGGTGGTATTTTCACCACTTGGTGAAAAGCCGCTCACAGGGGACCCGGCGGTCGTGGATGTTCCCATGTGCGCACCCTAGGGGGCGCGTGGGAAGCAACCGCCCTGTAACCGTCATTTGGCTATGGGCCGATTGTTAAGTGGTTAATAAGGGACTTGTTCCTAATTGTCCCCTGTGGTTTTTTCTTTTTTGACACTTTTTTATGAATTAGTAGGGGTACGATGTACCCAAAACTAATGCACATTAGGGGGGACTGGGATCTGGGGACCCCCTAGGGGGCTTCCAGATTCTGATATGCCCCCTGCCCGCAGACCTCCACAACCACAGCCCAGGGTTGTGGGGAAGAGGATCTTGTCCCCATCAACACGGGGACAAGGTGCTTTGGGGTGGGGGGGTGCAGAGCCCCCCCTGCCCCAAAGCACCCATACTCCCCATGTTGAGGGCATGTAGCCTGGTATAGTTCAGCAGAGGGGCGCTCGATTGTCCCCCCTACACTGGCCAGCCAGGTTGCATGCTCGGAAAAGGGTCTGGTTTCGATTTTAGGGGGACCCCACGTAAATTTTTTTTTACATTTTGGGGTGGAGTTCCCCTTAAAATCCATACCAAAACCGAAGGGGGGAGGACCCTACACAAACTTTTTCAGTGATTTTTTTGTATATTGCCGGGAGCCGGCAAATACATTACAGCCGCAATTTTAAATGACAATTTTTCATTTACAAATGTCATTTTGCGGTGGCACTGTTCTAAACATCACAGAGGTGCGCCCTTTTACAGGCAGACTAAGGGGACCCCCCAGGCACATTATTTAAAGGAATATTTCATTTTTATTGTTTAACTTTAAGCATTTTTAAAATCACTGCTCCTGAAAAAACTATTGAGTTAAGAACTTTTTTTTGCATTGATACATGTCCCCTAGGGCGGGACCCGGGTCCCCATACCCTTTTTATGGCAATAACTTGCATATACAGTTGTATGCAAAAGTTTAGGAACCCCTGACAATTTCCATGTTTGTCATTTATAAATATTTGGGTGTTTGGATCAGCAATTTCATTTTGATCTATCAAATAACTGAAGGACACAGTAATATTTCAGTAGTGAAATGAGGTTTATTGGATTAACAGAAAATGCGCAATATGCGTCAAAACGAAATTAGACTGGTGCATAAATGTGGGCACCCTTGTCATTTTGTTGATTTGAATACCTGTAACTGCTTAGCGCTGATTAATTGAAACACCTAATTGGTTTGGTGAGCTCATTAAGCTTTGAACTTCATATGCAGGTGCATCCATTCATTAGAAAAGGTATTTGATGTGGCCAATTGCAAGTTGTTGTTCTCTTTGACTCTCCTGTGAAGAGTGGCAACATGGGGGCCTCAAAACAACTCTCAAATGACCTGAAAACAAAGATTGTTCTACATTATGGTTTAGGGGAAGGCTACAAAAAGTTAGCGCAGAGATATAAGCTGTCAGTGTCCACTGTGAGGAACATAGTGAGGAAATGGAAGACCACAGGCACAGTTCTTGTTAAGGCCAGAAGTGGCAGGCCACATAAAATATTGGAGAGGCAAAGGCGAAGGATGGTGAGAACGGTCAAAAACAGCCCACAGGCCACCTCCAAAGACCTACAGCATCAACTTACTGCAGATGGTGTCACTGTGCATCGTTCAACAATTCAGCACACTTTGCACAGCGAGAAGCTGTATGGGAGAGTGATGGGAAAGAAGCATTTTCTGCACACACACCACAAACTGAGTCGCTTGAGGTATGCAAATGCACATTTGGACAAGCCAGCTTAATTTTGGTCATAACAAGGGGCGTTATGCATGGCGGCAAAAGAACACAGCATTCCAAGAAAAACACTTGCTACCCACAGTAAAATTTGGTGGAGGTTCCATCATGCTGTGGGGCTGTGTGGCCAGTGCCAGTACTGGGAATCTGGTTAAAGTTGAGGGTTGCATGGATTCCACTAAATATCAGCAGATTCTTGAGAATAATGTTGAGGAATCAGTCACAAAGTTGAGGCTGGATATTTCAACAAGACAATGACCCAAAACACTGCTCAAAATCTACTCGGGCATTTATGCAGAAGAACAAGTACATTGTTCTGGAATGGCCATCCCAGTCCCCAGACCTGAATATCATTGAACGTCTGTGGGGTGATTTGAAGCGGGCTGTCAATGCTCGGCAACCATCAAACCTAACTGAACTGGAGATGTTTTGTAAGGAGGAATGGTCCAAAATACATTCATCCAGAATCCTGACACTCATTACAGACTATAGGAAGTGTCTAGAGGCTGTTATTTCTGCTAAAGGAGGCTCTACTAAATATTGATGTGATTTTTATGTTGGGGTGCCCACATTTATGCACCTGTCTAATTTCGTTTTGATGCATATTGCACATTTTCTGTTAATCCAATAAACCTCATTTCACTACTGAAATAGTACTATGTCCTTCAGTTATTTGATAGATCAAAATGAAATTGCTGATCCAAACACCCAAATATTTATAAATGACAATCATGGAAATTGTCAGGGGTTCCTAAACTTTTGCATACAACTTTAAGCCTTTAAAATGAGCACTTTTGATTTTTCATGTTTGTGTCCCATAGACTTTAACGGTGTTCGAATGTTTGGACAAATATTTTGTCTGTTGGCATGTTCTGGTGCGAACCGAACCAGAGGGTGTTCGGCCCATCCCTACTGTATACCTTATTATGGGAGCATTGGAGCTCCTTAGCTCCCCTTCTATGGCACCATAGAACTCATTTCAAGAACTAACTCTATCCTCTACACAGAGTGTGGTAATGCTCACAGTGGTTTATAATATGACAGTTTTTGAGCTACAAGGAGTTGGAAGGAGTTTGAGTTGCAAGGATGTTGGATTTTATTTCACCTTTGGTATTGTTTAATATATTATATCTCATGTGTATCTTTGATTCTTTAAAGCCTTTATTATACTTTTGCATATCTTCTGGCCATTTGTATGTCTTCAGCGCAATGATTGGAAAATGTATGTTTGCTCCCGGAAAATCAGAGGTCTAAATTCATGAACTTTCTCCAGGAAACCCACCTCAAGATATACAATTCCCTCTTTAAAAAGACACTGGACTCAAAGGACTATACATTCAATGTACTTATTACGTGCTAGAGGTGTTTTGATACTGCTCCAAAAAAACCTCCCATGCAATGTACATAGGGTTTTCTCTGATCCAGGAGGCAGCTATGAGGCAGCAATCATAGAATTCAACAGCTAAAGACTGCTATTGGTGAATGTTTATATCCCAACTCCATTTCACAGTTTGGCCCTATATATTAATTTGGAAAACTAGCCCTATTTAATGCCCATGAAAAGTGCTAATAGCTAGTGACTTTACATATCCTAGATTATGCCCTGGACACCTATAACCTATTAGACAGTAAAATTTGACATGACAACTCTTACAACCTCCCAATCAAAGGACAAGGATCAAAATACAAGTACCAGGTACACTTTACCAGGTACCCGGTACACTTTAGGAAAACCCATATTGGAAAAGGCCCTAGTGACACACAATATGCAGGACTGGATATGCAGCAACATTATTTACCTCAGATAATGTGTTGCTTTTGACTGATCAACCTTAAATTGTACATCAAGGCAAAATAGAAAACAAAACGTATGCAGTGCATCTCTACAATGCATGCACATTTCCCCAGGTTATATTCCTTTAAAGACACTGTAAGTACAAAAAATACCCGTTCAAGTGTCAGAAATGCACTTGGCTCTTGAGCCCTGTTGTGGACTGAAAATACCCAGTTTTTGAGTGTTTCCAGCCATGCTCAGTGTCTTTTGCTGAACTACTCAACTAGGCTCTACAACATAAAGAGGTTGATTTACTAAAACTGGAGAGTGCAAAATCCGGGCAGCTCTGCATATAAACCAATCACCTTCCAGTTTTGTTTTTTTGTCAAAGCTTTATTGAACAAACTGAAGTTAGAAGCTGATTGGTTACCATGCACAGCTGCACCAGAGTTTGCACTCTCCGATTATAGTAAATTCAACCGCAAAGTCTACTCTTTCTGTAGTCTTATCATAGGAATATGAGGGCTAGATAGTTTTCTTGAGATAACACAGGAAGTGTGCAGAAGCACATGGCAGCTCTAAATTTCCAACAGGTTCAATAATTTTTAAAGAAAATGTTTCTTTTTTTTAATCAGAAATAATTTTATCGAGATGTCAACAGTACAATTATACCAACATTGCATAGATGATAATAGGACAATAACATAATATACACAGTGCGTACCAGACTTATCTCTAGGAAACATGTCCAAAGGTTGTAACAATCCCCCAATCCCCTCTTATACATCCTGTCCATTTCCTCTCCCCAATTGGACCCATAACCACCTAATTTCTGTGATTTATAATCATTCACCAGTTATATGAGCAGTCTTTCCATCACTATATCAGTAGGAGCAAGATCTGTTTGCAGCCAGTTGCCCCATATCCTCTCAAACTTGAGGGGACTTCCCCTGTGTTGACAGATACGTTTCTCATATCTGAGCATTGTGCCCACCTGATCCATCCACTGTTTAACCTACAGGCCTGAAACAATGCCCTTGCCACAGCCTCCTTCAAGTACTTATCCGGAATAATGCTGTTGAGCATACCCAGAATGCAATATTTGGGGTCCATCGGAATTGAGACCTGTAGGGCGGTAGCAATCACCGTCACCACTGATCTCCAATAACGGTGGAGCTTTGGGCACCTCCACAGGAGATGAATCAGGTCCCCTACTTCCCTTTCACACCTACCACATTTAGAATACTGACGAAGTCCCATTTTATGAAGTTAAAGGGGGGTATAATGTGTTTGCAGTACAATATATAACTGCGACATTCTTTGTGCTACACTCAGGGAACATAGCCGGACATTCTCCAGTGCTTCCTCCCATAACTCTGCCTGTATCTCACTACATCCGCCTCCCACTTTTCACATGCAGAGCTGGGATAGTTTTCTAAATACATGCCCAGTAGGGAGGCATACAAATTAGAAATGAACCCCTTAGTAGACAAGGTTTGTTGCAATAATGAGAACACCAGTGTACTATAGACCACAGGATCATCCAGAGACCTGAGTCTTAATGGAATGTTTTAGTTGCATATAGTAAAATAGCATGGTGTGTGGAACTTTGCATCTGTATTGCAATTGTGCAATGGACAACAGGGCCCCATTTTCAAAAATCTGTTTCATGTGAGTTATACCAAGTTTGTGCCATCTAGTGGCATGTTGTAGCTTAAGGAGTTCAGGGAAAGTGTGATTGTCCCATATAGGGCTATATGCAGTAAAACCCTGTACTCCCTGTAATTGTTTAACTTTGTCCCATATTTTTTGCAGTAACCTATACATCGGACACTGTTTGTTAGGCTTGGAAAACTTTTGTGCCTCCAGTCCTTCTGGTTGTGAGGTCGCCTCAGTGTAGTACAACATTATGGTCAGTGTGGTACTGGTTGTTTCCTGCTTCATGCCGCCTATAAGATGCTGGAGCTGGGAGGCCAAATAGTACAGCCATGGGTTTGACAACGCCAAACCTCCCACATCCTTGGGCTTCTGAAATTGCTCAAGTTTAATTCTAGACACCCCTTCCCTCCATAATAAGGATCTAAAAATAGTGTTGACAATTCTGAAAATTTTTAGCACCATTTTGATTAAATTGGCCCTCCCTGCCACCGAGAGACACAGTTTGTTCCATATCTTAACTTTGTCTGTAAATTTGATCAACAATGGTTGAATGTTAAGTCTACAGAAGTAGAACTAGTATTAGGGGGGATATCTCTATACCTAAGTATTGAAATTTCTGCACCACAGGAACTGGGCAGCATGTCTCTAGTTGTGGGTGCACCTTCCGGTCTAGGGGCAGAAGAGCTGACTTGGTCCAATATATCGTTAGGCCAGAAAATTTACCAAACTCTGTAATAATAGACATTACAGTTTTTAAGGAGTCATCCGTGTCCCCCAACATAAGAAGTATGTCATCTGCATGAAACAGTATTTTGTCCTGCAGATCTCCATACCTGAATCTCACTATACTGTCACGGGCTCTAATTTTGGCTGCCAATGGTTCTATTGCTAATGCAAATAGAAGCGGAGATAAGGGGCATCCCTGTCTGGTCCCCCACTTCAAGGAAAATCAATCTGAAATTGATCCGCCCTCTCTAATAGATGCTTGTGGCTGTCGGTATAGCAGGTGTACCCATGAAATGAAAGTGTCACCAAACCCAATTTTTTCTAGGATTGCCCACAGGTATCCCCACTCTACACTATCGAATGCCTTGTTAGCGTCAAGTGATAGCAAAGCCCTATTCCCCAAGTTATCAACTGGTGTCTGCACATTTATATATAATCGTCTAAGACTGACTGCAGTAGATTTGTTGAGCATAAAACCCGCCTGGTCTTCGTGGATAAGGCTAGCTACAATAGTGTTTACTCTCCTAGCAAGCATTTTCGCTAAGATCTTAATGTCTTCTTGAAGCATGGGCCTGTAAGAATTGGGTTCAATAGCAGGTTTATCAGGCTTGAGAAGCAGAACTATACTAGCTCAGGACATGGAGGCCGGCAGCCTTTGTTGATGTCTGGCCTCATTTAGCCCTTTCAGGAGTTTGGGCAGCAACAGATCTGAGTATTTTTGAAACACTTCTACAGGCAGACTGTCATCCCCTGGGGAATTGGACGAAGGGAATAATTTCACTGCCTCCTGCAACTCATAAACTGTAATGGGTGCATCTAGAGCTGCTTTCTGGGAGTCCGTGAGCCGGTGATCTAGCTTCTCCACCGCTAATTGATAGTTTTCACACACAGTTTGCAGATGTTCTAAGAACAGGGATATGGCTTCTCCCGGCTAATGTATACTTTTCTCACAGAGTTTTAAGATGATTGTAGAATGTACAATCATCTTAAAACTGTGTGATAAAAGTATAAATTAGCCGGGAGAAGATAGATCACTGTTCTTAGAACAGTGATCTGGCTTCTCCACCGCTAATTGATAGTTTTCAAACACAGATTGCAGATGTTCTAAGAACAGGGATATGGCTTCTCCCGGCTAATATATACTTTTCTCACAGAGTTTTAAGATGATTGTAGAATGCACGATCATCTTAAAACTGTGTGATAACAAAAAGTATAAATTAGCCGGGAGAAGCCAGATCACTGTTCTCAGAACAGTGATCTGGCTTCTCTCGGCTAATTTATACTTTTCTCACACAGTTTTAAGATAGTCCACATCCACCTCCATTTTTGATTTTTTATGTTTTTATTTTTTTTAAATATTTTAAGTTATTTCCCTATCCCCATTTCTTTGTAGGGCACTTGTCCGACCCTTACCCCAATTTTCCTTCCATTTGCAGACCTCTAAGACTTTCCAGAACTTTTTTACAGCACTTTTCAGAACTTTTAGTAGAATTACCAGAAACCCGGACCCGAACCTGGACTTTTTTTGAAAAGTCCGGGTTCGGGTCCCGGACACCCAAGTTCGGTACGGACCCAAACTTTATAGTTCGGGTTTGCTCAACACTAGTTATAATGTCATCGACATAGATAAGGATGTATATCCATCTGTCTTCTTGATTCTTGGAGTAGAGACAGGGGTGTGCTTTACTTCTTCAGAATCCCTCTCTGGTAAGTACTTTGTTCACTTTCTCATTCCACATCCTTGCGGATTGCTTAAGACTAGAGTTGAGCGAACCCGAACTGTAAAGTTTGGATCCGTACCGAACTTTGGGGTGTCCGTGACCCGGGCCCAAACCCGGACATTTGAAAAAAAGTTTGGGTTTGGGTTCTGGGTTTGGGTATTTGATCACACGTGTTGAATAGCTGCAGGGCAGCCAATCAACAAGTGTTTCACTGGTTTTCCCTTAGAAGCCATCACAGCCATGCCTACTAATGGCATGGCTGTGATTGGCCAGTGCATCATGTGACCCAGCCTCTTTATAAGCTGGAGTCACTTAGTGCTGCATGTCACATGCTCTCTGGGTAGTGTAGGGAGAGGATGCTGCCGGCGCTGTGAGGGACAGATTGCAGATATAATAACATCTCATCCTGCATTACAGGATAATCTGATTGTGGACTAGGTAGAGATTACTACTACTACTGCTTTTAGGGACAGATTTCAGATCTAATAACATCTCATCCTGCATTACAGAACAATCTGACTGGACTAGGTAGAGTCTACTGCTTAGAGGGACAGAGTATTGTTCTAAAATCATCTTCTAGTTCTATAGGGTCAGGTTCCTGCTGTTGCTGT
>BLSH010153030.1:47782-62809 GCA_018402905.1 Glandirana rugosa
CAACTCGCTTGGGCCTGACATTGCAAGCCCAGGCATGGCTTGAAAGCCCACAGGCACCGTGCCTGGGTCCGGGTCCGTGCCACGGACACCCGAAAGTTCGGTACGGACCCGAACGTTACAGTCCGGGTTCGCTCAACACTAGTTATGTACCATCTAGTGACAATTTTGATGGGGGTTTCCTTGAAGGCAGGGGACCTGTTGCTTCTATTGAGATTTTTTTATCATTTTGTTCCAGTCCAAAATGGAAAACACCTGGTTTAGTTCAGACTCCCATTTTAGCATAGGGTTCGATTTAACAGGTCTATCGATGTTATTTATATGTGAGGATATAGCAGAAATGAGGCCTTTTTCTCTGGGAGCGTTAATACAAATCGTTTCAAAAGGAGAAATAGGATGCGATGTATTAAGTGGATAACGTGAGCGAAATTTTTTTTTGATGTGGGTATAATTACCATACTGTATGGGTGGAATGTTAAATCTTTTTTGGAGGAGGTCAAAAGAGATAAATTGATTATTTTCCATTAAAGATGAGATATTATTTAGGTTTAATAAATGTGGAAGGTTTTTCCTGCGCTCAGGACTGTTATTTACAAATTATAAAAGTAAGACTGCTGCCTTCCAGGAATTCCCTCCTGAGAGGGAAGAGACTGATAGTGGAAGAAAAAACAGGAATGGCGCTGTCTTGTGCTGTTTGCACTATAATAGTTGAAAGGGTGTACAGAAATATTATGACCTCAGTGCAGTCTATTCATATAAGCAAATATAATCGTATGTACCAAGCCTTTTGATGATTATAAAACATATAAAAACTCTCTTTAAATCAGATATAATCCAAGGTGCAGTATTCTGAATATTAAGAACCAATAGTCTGTAAAAGTCCGTAAAAGTCTGTAAATGTCTGTGAAATTATTAAACCAAAAAATTGTTGATGATTCAATGCTTAATATTGTAACGAAGATAATCCAATATGCAATAAGGTGACTTTGTGCTCTTCCTCTATCCACTCCGCTTAGAGTACAAAGTCACCTTATTGCATATTGGATTATCTTCGTTACAATATTAAGCATTGAATCATCAACGTTATTTTTTGAAGCATTAATATCATCTTACTGCACAGTGATTTTTTCCATTACTCATTGGACTACCAACGTTGCTCATTAAATCTCAGGTCGAAACAGTCTGGCACACCAGCACTTTAATTTTGCACATTTACTAATTTTGCACCTTTACGGCTTTTTTACGGACATTTTCACCATTTATATTTAAACACACGTCACATTACACACATAGGGTTTGGATGCCCCTTTTTCCACATACACTAAGATACCCCTTTCTTTGACAAAGAAAAAAATATTTTTTGGTTTAATAATTTCACAGACTTTTACGGACTTTTACGGACTTTTACCGACTATTGGTTCTTAATATTCAGAATACTGCACCTTGGATTATATCTGATTTTAAGAGAGTTTTTATATGTTTTATAATCATCAAAAGGCTTGGTACATATGATTATATTTGCTTATGGGAATAGACTGCACTGAGGTCATAATATTTCTGTACATATTATTTAGGTTGTTTTACTTGTTTATAGTCCAAATGTCAAAATCTGAGTTGTTGTTGAAGGCAGGGGTAAAGCTGGGCTCGCCTCTAAATGAAGCAAGGGGGGGGGGATTGGTGAGGAGAGCTTAAGTGTAGTGTTATGATGATGCCAGAATTGTAGCAGTTGGGATACAATAAAATTTCAGGGTCGAATGTGTATGTAGAGGTTCTGGGTGGACCAGATAAGACTCAAATAGAAGCCAAGGGATGGTGTTATTTTTGGAGAACCAGTGGGATATCTGCGATAGCCTGGATGCGGAGTAGTACAACCAAAGGTTGGGAAGGCCTAAACCCCCATCCTTTTGTGGGCGGTATAACAATTCATTGCTGTATCTTGGTCTTTTATTAGACCAAAGAAATTTATAAATATCTCTCTGTAGGGTGTCTATTTTGTATCTAGGTATATTTATTTGTAATGCTCGAAACAGAAAAAGTATTTTGGGGAGGATGCACATTTTTATTGCGCAGATTCTACCCAACAGAGAGATACGATATGTAGACCATGTTTTAAGGAGGTCTCTAATTTGAGTGAATAGACCTGGAAAGTTGTTTTGAAATAGAGCTTTGGGGTCTGAGGAGATCAGAACCCCCAGATATCTAATTGGGCTTGTGCACCAGGAAAAGGAAAATTTCATTTTAATGTCTGAGGCAATATTAGGAGGGATGTTAATTGGGATGATAGAGCATTTGGAGTGATTAATGCCTAGGCTAATTAATGCCTAGAACCACATTCATCTCCATTTTTGCATTTTTTATGTTTTTATTTTTTTTTAAATATTTAAAGTTATTTCCCTGTCCCCATTTTTTTGTAGGGCACTTGCCCTACCCTTACCCCCATTTTACTTCCTTTTGCAGCCCTCTGGGGCTTTCCAGGACTTTCCTACAGCCATTTTTGTGCCTAAAAGTTCGGGTCCCCATTGATTTCAATGGGGTTCGTTGTCCGTGCGATCGTTCGGGTTCCGTCCGGACCCGGACCCGTACTTTGTCCCGAAGTTCGGACGGACCAGCAGAACCCGAACGTCCAGGTGTTCGCTCAACTCTAAACATAACAAATCATATGAATAATAAGTATACAGATATGTGAACAAAATTATATATATACACGTCCACCAATGGTCTGAGAGATGGACATTTCAGATCCTATTCAAAATGAACAAAGTCCATTAATGTCCATCAAATTGGTGGCGAATAAAAAACATTAAAGTGATAAATGTGCTCTTCAGTGCTTCAAAAACGACATAAAGGTGCCACACCACACGTGCCAGGTGCCAGGATCCCACTGGTGGTCCTACTCACCAGAGCGAGTGGACCCACTGCTTTGCAGTCAGCAGGCCGGAAATGCAGAGTGATAATAGCCGATGGTTCCTAGCTGGACACTGGAGCAAATGGTAAGCCTCCTTCCACTCTAATGGCAGACCTTAATAGCTCAGGAAAACAAGGGGGCCTCCTCCACAGATGTCAGTCCTCAGGCTGGTCACTCTCTATTATTGCTCTCTGACCTTCCACAACACAGGGAACCTATTCCTGAGAAGCAGAACAATCCTCACATCTGTATCCACAATGCTTCCGGGTCTCCGGTCACATGGCCAGTGACGTACAGGTTGGTGTAGTAGTGTTGATACTTCTTATCAAAAAATGTGGGGTGGTTGTTAGCATCAAAATGGGTCTCTTGCAGCAATATAATATCTGCATTTAATTTCTTATGGTGTCTAAACGCTTTCCTTCGCTTATGTGGGGAGTTGAATCCTTGCACATTATGTGATATTACTTTAATAGCCATATTTGGGTGAGAAGATTTATGACTATGAAAGTAAGGCGATAACATCTTGAAGGGAAAAGGGAAGTAGTGACAATTATGGTCAGAACATCACAAGAGGGAGATTGCAATAGATTGATAGGCCTATTAAGGTAAGCACAATACATGAAACAAAGGCAATATGTCTTAAATGAACCAGTAGACAATGATCTTCCGAAGAGTAAAAAGGAAATAACAATCAAAACAGCAAAACAAAACATTTTAGTTGTGAAACGGAGGCCAAGAGACATAAGGTCAGTTGGCCTAAATTGTAGTACAAAGTAGGGACAAAAAACAGTCCCGATCCTGCAGCAGACTGAATGATAGGGTTCCACCACCCCACCCCCAGAACCTGAGGGGTGGAGGGGGGGGGGATCCAAAAGAGTTGCCTAAACAGGCTAGATTAAGATGGACCACGAAGTCTGCGACAAGAGTGGGGTCAAACAGCCACGTCGAACGGGCTGTGCGGTATAAACAAATATTGGAGATGTGTAGCCTAAAAGGAATATGAAAATAATACCAAAGATCCTTGAGGAAGGCTAGTCATATCATGATATAAGATTCTGAGATAGGAGCTACAGAGTGTAGGGTTCGAACACCATTTACTCACGAATTAGATTTGAATCCCATCGGTCAGAAGGGAGTAAAGGTGGAAGTTCTTACCATAGTAGACATAGAAAAACAAAAACAACAAGAAAGTTATATAATGGTCAGAAAACTGTAAATCATAATTATAGGAGGGCCCCAGTAACCTGGACTAGTCAAGGGAGTATGGTATTATGATTAGTTACAATCTGGTAGTAAGTGGGTGAATATCAGGCTGCTTCCAGGGGGAGTGGAGATAGCATCTACCTCTGTTATGATGTAAATAATATTATCAGGTTCTATATAGGGTAGAGAAAAACCCTCAAAAGGGAACCGCCATCTCCATGTCTTCACCGTAAAAAAGCCTGTAATAATAGTAGGAAGCAGAAAATTCAATATTGTGAACATTGTCTATAGAGCCGTATATAAAGTTATAGTAAATCAGTGTTACTAATACTTCAATTAAAAAGTAAAAGGAAAAAAAAGGACGGGGTCCTGTGTTAGAGCATATTTAGGTTTTCATCCTCCACCTCTTCCTACTCCCTCCTGCAGAGACCCGTTGAGGAGGTAGATTTTTATTGGGCTTGAGTTATTGAAAAAGTGTGAAATTGAATATTAGGGATTGTAATGCATCAGAGTCACCACATGAGGGAGACAAAGACCGCGGAAAGCGAAAAAAAAATGCAAAAGAAAAAGACAAAGTATGGGAGAAAAAGAAGATTCCATATGGGTGTGTTAAAAATTGTATTGTATATGTATGGGTATATCATCCATGGGAAAATGAGAGTATAAAAAAAGGAAAAAGTAAAAAATTAGTGAAGAGGAACTGTCAGAGAGTTATGTATTTAAGTTGCGAGGTTGAGGTCTATTTCTTCTGTTATCATTCCTGGAGGCAGGTGTAGACCATATAGGTGAAGGTCTTGGAGTGGCTTGAAGGCGTAGCAATGGTTCTGGTTCAAGGAGGCCTAGCTTGATGAGGAGGTCTTTGCCTTCGGTGATATTGTAAACTGTGTAAAGTGTTCCATTATGTGGGACAGAGAGTTTAAATGGGAACCCCCATCTGTATCTGATTCTGGCACTCTGCAAAACAGAGGTGATTTCTCTCATGTTCCTTCTGCGCTCCAAAGTGGCTTGCGAGATGTCAGGGAAAATTTGTAGCTTGGCTCCATCCAAAATTATATTTGAATTGGATCTGGAGGCTCTCAGAATTTCCTCTTTAATGAGAAAGTCCTTAAAGCACATAATTATGTCCCGTGGAGGTTCGTCTATGGGAGGTTTAGGGCGTAAAGCTCTATGCATTCTGTCGCAAAGAAAAGCTGAATCTGGTCTGTCAGAGACCAAGGAATGGAACAATTTCAGCATAGCAGGGTTTAGGTCAGTGACCGATTCAGGGACCCCACGCACTCTAAGATTGCATCTTTGATTGCGATTTTCAAGGTCCTCTACTTGCGCCTGAATTTGTGAAAAACTTTCTGCTAGGGCATCATAGTCTTTCCTTAAATCATTATGTGCAAGTGTCAGCTCATCATGTTTAGCTTCTAGGCGATCAGTGCGGGAGCCTAATGTGGCTATTTCTTGAGATAATGCCTGTGTAGATTTGCTAATCTCTGCATGCAGTGTGTTTGCGATTTTTTCATACATAGCTGTGAGGCTGTCCTCTAAATCCGCTTTAGTGAGTGAGACAGGGGGTGAGAGTGAATACTCACGGTCCTCAGGTGTGGGTATAGGAGGCTGAGAGTCCAGCATGGAGCATGAGGGAGATGAGCCAGCGCCATCTTTGGTCATTTTCAGCTTCTCTTTGGAGCGGAGAAGATAAGCTGTTAAAGTGCCTTGAGAGCGGCGCTTGCAGGTTTTTTTCCTTCCAGGCATACACGGATGTATCAACCAGGGGGTGAGCAACTTTTAAGTTCGTTATTCGGGCATATAGCCCCTGTATAGCCGTTCAAAGTGTCCTGAGCGCCGGAGCTACGTAAGGACACGTCCGGACCGCTCCGCGCCGCGCATGCGCCCCCCAAGATAGAAGATTTTGCTTCGTTCACTTTATAATATGAGATTTTGCTGAATCGGGTGAGTAGTTTTTGTACCTATGGTAATGAGGATGTAGGATTAGTAAGGATCAGGATCACATCATCAGCAAAGAGGCTGATCCTGTGATCCTGAGAAGCAATGGTGAGGCCAGAGATTGAGGAGATAGACCTAATGTGTTCGGCCAGTGGTTCCATGACTAAGTTGAAGATCAGGGGGGACAGGGGGCATCCCTGCCTTGTACCATTGTTTATCTGGAAGGGGACTGATATGGCTTCTGATGTGTAAACTTTCGCTGAGGGTGAGGAGTATAGAGCCATTATGGCGTTCAGGACTCTCCCCTGAAATCCAAACTTCTTAAGGACCAGGGATAGATACGTCCAATTCACTCTGTGGAACGCCTTCTCCACATCCAAAGATAGGAGCAGAGAAGGCGTTCTGGTGAATTCAGCATGGTGCAGTATATTTATTAACCGTCTGGTAGCATCAGATGACTGGCACCCTTTTGTGAACCCTGATTGGTCCTGGTGTATGAGTTTTGGGAGGATACTGGATAATCTGTTAGCTAATAGTTTCGCATAAATTTTGGAGTCGATGTTAAGGAGCGAGATTTGGGGTTGTAGAGTCTTTGCCTGGTTTTGGGAGGGTGATTATAGTTGCTTCTAGCATTTCGGAGGGAAAGGATTCTGAGCAAAGATGTGGGGTGAGAATATGTTCAAACTGTTTATAATATTCTCCGGAGAACCCATCTTGTCCCGGGGATTTTGAGTTCAGTAGGTTGGATATTACTTCTGAGATTTCGTTTGTTGTGAAGGAGTCATTTAGCATAAGGAGTTGGCGTGGGTCTAGGGATGGGAGTTTGATTAGCTTTAAAAACTCTTGAATCTCTGCAGATGTGGGTTGATATGTCTCTGTATCAGTTTTCAAATTGTATAGGTTACTATAGTATAGACTGAAAGCATCCGCAATGTCTTGGGGTTTCAGTAACTTTTCATTTGTGTGGGGGGTGGAAGAAGTGTTATTTTGGATTTAATGCATTGACCTATGAAGTAGGAAGCCATGGCTTTGCTCGCTTTGTTCCCTTGTAGTGAACATTTTTGCTTTAAACCTTCTTTGCGCCCTGTCTTATATATCTAGTAGTAGGGTGCGGAGCTCAAGGTGCTAAGAGAACAATTTGGATTGAAGCAATTCTGAGGGGTCGGTTTTGTTCCTAGAATCCAGTTCTATTATCGCTTTTGTTATTTCGTCTATTCTACGTGCTTTCTGTCTTTTTACTCTGGACCCAATTTGAATGAGTAGTCCTCTCATTACTGCTTTATGGGCATTCCACACTGCCACCGAGTCTGTGATGGATTTAAAGTTGGTGTCCAAATAATCTGATAATTGTTTACTAAGGGTGGTTTTGTATACGTCATTTTGAAAGATAGAGTTGTTGGTGTGCCATAAAAATGTTCCCAAATGAGATGATTTGTTAAAGAGTCCCTCTCTGCTTCTTGGTGTAGCATGCTTCGAAGATATGTGGGAAATGATTATGTTTGCAGGGTGGGTGCGGGTCCTTGATGAATTGGGTTTCCTGGGCACATAACACATCGCATTTATGCGCTAGTGCGGTTTTCCAGAGAGACACACGTTTGGCCGAGTGGTTTAACCCATTAACGTTCAGTGAAAGAATGGATACGGGCATGTTGGTGTTACACATGTTGTGGAGATGTAGAAATTACTCACAGTCAGATGGCATGCAAGAAGTCCGAAGTGATATTTCGAGGCTGGGTAGGGTTGTACAATGTTGTTCAAGTGGTTGTGCTGCACCTGGCATAGATCTCGGATGAGATATGGGTGCAGCTGGGTAGAGGAGACGAGAAGAGCAAGGACCAGGGGAAAGGGAAATCAAGAGAACGAGGAGAGGAGAGAAGGGGGAAGAGAGGGGAAACATAAGAAAAAAAATTTAAACAAAAACACAACACTACTCAAATACAGCAATATGGAATCCAAAGGAGTGCTGCTGACTGTGGGGGGGGGAAGTTCAACTCGGGTGGAATTTGAGCGGTCTGCCTGACTGGAGGTTATTCTGCTGTTGAGTAGATTGGAACGGGCATAGTCACTTTTGTGTAAAGTATGAACAGCAGATGGCGCTACCCTGGAAGGTTGTGCAATCAGAGAAAAAAAAAAAAAATTTATATAAATTAATGTGTATATCAAAAATATATATACATATATATATATGAATAAAGTGACTGTGCTATCTGTATATACTAAAAACCCATGAGAAGTATAGATAAATGATAATATTATGCAATCCCAGTAAAAAAATGCTAGATAATCACAAATTCCCAGAGAGACTTATTATGGTTTAAAACTTGAAACAGCCCAGATGTGAAACCAGTAAAAAGAAAGGTGACTTTAGTGACAGTGCTTGTTAAAAAACAATAAGTGTAAACTCAAAACTAAAACGGCACAATCTGCAAAATGTAAAAGTAGAACTAAAAGTTGAAGACTGGAAAAACAACAAGATGGCATTTTCAGAGCGTCTTCATATATCATGTGTTGAGCGACTAAAATTTATATTTCATATATTTCATAGGCAAGTGTCCTGTCAGTAAATATCCAAACCAGGGTTCAGAAAAAATGACTTGAAAAACAGTCTAATGCTCAAATTGGACGTGACAGTTCAAAATTGGTGACTCCACACGGTGCTCCCCTCCTGAGTCCCTACTTACCAGAAAACTGCACCCCTGCAGGGGTAGAATGCGTGTAGGGACCTTAATCCTGGGTGGGGGTAGGGAGATGGCTCCACAGTGCCCGTGGCCGATGCTGGCTCCCTTTGCTGTTCTGTCGGTGTTCCTGGGTCAATCCGGTGCGTCCGGGGTCCCGGGGAACTCCCTCCGGTCAGAAAAAATATTCCTCCAGCAGTTCGTATGTATAAGGAACGGAAAAAACTCATATAGTGTAAATCCGTTTAAATATTTATTCAGTCAAGAGGTTTGTTCAAAACAGGTTAAAATAGGTTAAAAATGGGTAAAAAGACATGCAGGGTTCACAGACAAACCAGCAGCACAGCTGCTGTTTGAGAAAGGGACGTCTCCCTTCCTCTCGCTGTGGTTTGCGGTGCAGAGCGCTAAACCACTGAACCCGGAAGTGATGTCAGAACGTGACGGACGTGCGTGCTGGCCCCGACTAACGCGTTTCGTCATTGGACGTCGTCGGAAGATGGCGCCATTTGTAAAGCAACTTGTGGTTAGTGAGTGCTTTAGTGATCATCTTTAGCTGCCTTCTCAATTGCAAGGTATGCTGAGAGAGGTCTGCATAGATCTGGATTCGGTCATATGGGGCTGGAAACTTAGTAAGCGATCTGGCTTTGGCTAGTATTTGCTCCTTGGTTGCAAAAAAATAAATTTTCATAAGTACATCTCTTGGAATGTTGTCCGCAAGGTGACTAGGTTTTGGGAACCTATGGATCCAATCAATAGTCAGTTCTATTTGGGAGATGTCAGGCAGTAGTTTCGCAAACATGTCAGTGGCGTATTTGTGGAGTTCGGATGGTGGGACCGATTCAGGGACCCCTCGCATTTTCAAGTTGTTACATCGACTGCGGTCTTCTAAGTCCGCTAATTTGGTTTTAATCCATATGTTGTCATCTTTCGGCTCCTCATAAGTGTCTACCAGATCGTTAACTGTGTGGGTGCATTCGTCCATCTTAGTCTCAATATAATGTACCCTATCCCCCATGTGGTGCATGTCTGCTGTCACTTTATGGATTAGAGAGGATAGGCTGGACATTAGTGAAGATTGTAGTGAGAGTAACATGTCCTTCATTGTGGTGTCCAGCACTGGTTGGCCCAGGGTGGGAAAGGTAGCTATAGAGGACTGTAAGTTATTGTCAAGGCCCGAGGCCTGAGATTCAGTACTCACTGTTGCTGCCGGGTGCTGGGGTGAGTCCAATCGCATCCTAGCCTTTGCAGGGCTTTAGGTAATTGGGCTTGCCAGCGGTGAGTGGTCAGGAGAGAGGAGTAAGATCCCCTGGCGTTTCTCCCTGCTCCGTATCTGGGAGATCTGTATAGGCGGAGGAGACGTGCGGTGCCTCGCTGCCGGCGTCATCTTGGTTTCTCCCTCTGTCAGGTTCCGGCCGTATGAAGAAGTCTGTGACCAGCAGATGGCAGAGGTGAGTGTGCAACATGATCTTGCTGCAATGCTGAGGAATGACCAGCAGATGGCAGAGGTGAGTGTGCAACATGACCTTGCTGCAGTAATAAGGAATGACCAGCAGATGTCAGAGGTGAGTGTGCAACATGACCTTGCTGCAGTGCTGAGGAATGACCAGCAGATGGCAGACATGTGTGCAGCATGACCTTGCTGCAGTGCTGAGAAATTACCAGCAGAGGGCAGAGGTAGGTGTGCAACATATCTTTGCTGCAGTGCTGAGGAATGACAGCAGGTGACAGAGGCGAGTGTGCAACATGGCCTTACTGCAGTGCTGAGGAATGACCAGTGGATGGCAGAGGTGAGTGTGCAACATGACTTTGGCGCAGTGCTGAGGAATGACCAGCAGATGGCAGAGGTGAGTGTGCAATTTGACCTTGCTGCAGTGCTGAGAAATGACCAGCAGGTGGCAGAGATAGAGATAAGTGTGCAACATGACCTTGCTGCAGTGCTGAGGAATGACCAGGGGATGGCAGAGATGAGTGTGCAATTTGACCTTGCTGCAGTGCTGAGGAATGACCAGTGGATGGCAGAGGTGAGCGTGCAACATGACCTTGGCGCAGTGCTGAGGAATGACCAGCAGTTGGCAGAGGTGAGTGTGCAATTTGACCTTGCTGCAGTGCTGAGGAATGACCAGTGGATGGCAGAGGTGAGCATGCAACATGACCTTGCTGCAGTGCTGAGGAATGACCAGTGGATGGCAGAGGTGAGGGTGCAACATGGCCTTGCTGCAGTGCTGAGGAATCACCAGTGGATGGCAGAGGTGAGTGTGCAATTTGACCTTGCTGCAGTGCTGAGGAATGACCAGCAGATGGCAGAGGTGAGTGTGCAACATGACCTTGCTGCAGTAATGAGGAATGACCAGCAGATGACAGAGGTGAGTGTGCAACATGACCTTGCTGCAGTGCTGAGGAATGACCAGCAGATGGCAGACATGTGTGCAGCATGACCTTGCTGCAGTGCTGAGAAATTACCAGCAGAGGGCAGAGGTAGGTGTGCAACATATCTTTGCTGCAGTGCTGAGGAATGACAGCAGGTGACAGAGGCGAGTGTGCAACATGGCCTTGCTGCAGTGCTGAAGAATGAAAAGTGGATGGCAGAGGTGAGCGTGCAACATGACCTTGGCGCAGTGCTGAGGAATGACCAGCAGATGGCAGAGGTGAGTGTGAAATTTGACCTTGCTGCAGTGCTGAGAAATGACCAGCAGGTGGCAGAGATAGAGATAAGTGTGCAACATGACCTTGCTGCAGTGCTGAGGAATGACCAGGGGATGGCAGAGATGAGTGTGCAATTTGACCTTGCTGCAGTGCTGAGGAATGACCAGTGGATGGCAGAGGTGAGCGTGCAACCTGACCTTGGCGCAGTGCTGAGGAATGACTAGCAGATGGCAGAGGTGAGTGTGCAATTTGACCTTGCTGCAGTGCTGAGGAATGACCAGTGGATGGCAGAGGTGAGCATGCAACATGGCCTTGCTGCAGTGCTGAGGAATCACCAGTGGATGGCAGAGGTGAGTGTGCAATTTGACCTTGCTGCAGTGCTGAGGAATGACCAGCAGATGGCAGAGGTGAGTGTGCAACATGACCTTGCTGCAGTAATGAGGAATGACCAGCAGATGTCAGAGGTGAGTGTGCAACATGACCTTGCCTCAGTGCTGAGGAATGACCAGCAGATGGCAGAGATGAGTGTGCAACATGACCTTGCTGCAGTGCTGAGGAATGACCAGCAGATGGCAGAGATGAGTGTGCAATTTGACCTTGCTGCAGTGCTGAGGAATGACCAGCGGATGGCAGAGGTGAGCAAGCTGTGTGATAGGAAAGTTCCCTTTATCAAGCAACTAGCAAATAATAAAAATGTGATTTATCATAATTACATGGATACAACAACGTTGTTATTTATTTATTGGAGTTACTATTTTATTCAATATTTATTAAAGTAGCAAATTTATGAAATAACAAGGGCGTCAAAAGATTTAGCAACAACCATTTTGAATTGTCTACTCATTTAATGTATACTTTCATTTTACCGATTCATTTTATAAAAAATAATTTTCATAATTAAACAAAAAGTCATCAAAAACTCATCTATCATAAAAGTTAAAATGTTCCCTCCAATCCAAAGCAAATTCTACTAAAAGTAAATGTCAAAAACAAATGTCAGTTTATAAAATAGAACTATTTTGTCAATAAACTTTATTAGTAAGCATTTGGTTACGACGGTGGAGGAGAAGGTTGTTGGAGGGAAGGTATCTTTATTTTATATTTCCCAGTATATCATGGCGTCTCCGGTGATTTGTCCATTGGTGGGGAAATCATAGAGGTGTCAGGATGCATGGAGAACACAGGACTGTCTTAGCTATCATTTCCGACACCTAGAAAAAAAAAAAAAAGTTGTGGATTTGATACATTTTTATTGCTTATTTCAAGAGAAAAAAATAACACAGCACCATAGAATCATTGGGTCAAATCACAGTTAAACAATACTTGTATATTTTCTACCAATTGCATCCCCAAAAATAGAAATTGTAATGTTACAGAAAAAAAAAGTATAAAAAAAAGTTAATAATAAAAAAAGGGGGGGGTGGCGGATGCATAGCAGTGAATTCAAAACAAAAAAATTCAAAGTTGAAGAGATCACAGCATCACAAAATCGGCTGCAGCTGAGGGGGATCTGAGCGCCTGGCGCCCCCTGGTGGGCACTGTGTGTGGAAGGCACAGGGACCGGATACACGTGTGTGGTGTGGAGAGCTGGCGGCGTGCGGGGAGCAAAGGCGGAAACCTAGGCGCCATGGCACGAGCGCTCCAATTATAAATGAAATAATAAGAGAATAATACATCTTCTGGCTGCTTCTGTTTGATCTGCAACCGCCATGGTGCTACACATTTGATCAGTTATGACTCCAGCCATTTGATGGTTTGACAGTTTGGTTGAGGACGCAAGTAAATGTGACAGTTAGCAATCTCGGCATTCCAGGAATGTAACTGTTAAATCGATGGGTATGGTTCTACTTTATGATTTACTGCTGCTCAGGGGCTCGGGGCTTCAACAAAATGGCAGCCTCCAGTAAGAAGAAACTGGATCAATGCTGGAGCAGGACACACTCATTTTGTTGGCATCATTATTAATATGGAATGTATATTCCTTCCAGAGAACAGTATTTTTTATCAAGTTGTTATGTATAAAGTTTTGCTTTAATGCATCATTAAAAAAAAAAAAAAAAAAAAAAACCTTCTGCCTCTAGAACCACTTTAACCAGTTAAAGAACGCCCACCGCATATATACTATGGCAGGTTGGCTTTATTGCGCGAAACAACATACCTGTAGGTCATTTCGTGCAATAGATACTGTGGGTATTGGGGGAGCCAATCAGCAGGTCCCACGGACCTGATGTCTGCCAGCCACCCGCGATTGTTCCATAGAGAGGCAGAACGGGGATCTGTCTATGCAGAGCTGGTGCAAGGATTTTTGACACCCTAGGCGAAACCTAATTTTGCCGCCCCCTTGGCTCCACCCCCTTTTCCCTGCCCAGCCTAATCAGCGCCAATGAATTGCAGCCTTATCAGCGCCAATCAAATGCAGCATCACCAGCGCCCATCAAATACAGCTTCACCAGTGCCAATCAATACAGCCTCACCTGTGCCCATCAAATACAGCTTCACCAGCGCCAATCAATACAACCTCACTTGTGCCCTTGAAATACAGCTTCACTAGCGCCAATCAATACATTCTCACCTGTACCCATCAAATACAGCTTCACCAGCGCCAATCAATACAGCCTCACCTGTGCCCTTGAAATACAGCTTCACCAGCGCCAATCAATACAGTCTCACCTGTACCCATCAAATACAGCTTCACCTGTGCCCATCAAATACAGCCTCATGTATTGGCAGATCAGTGACTATTTCTATATACATTTGCAAATGGCATGTCATAATACAATCTCATTATCTCAGTCAGACAGTGTCAGATTTTACATGAATCAATGCAGAGCAGCCAGTGACAGATCAACAGTGGCCAGGCGCCCCCAGGCTGCAGTACGCCCTAGGCGGCCGCCTACTCCGCCTAGTGGTAGAGCCGGCCCTGTGTCTATGTAAGCAAGGTGGATCCCCATTCTGACAGGGAAATACACAGAGATCTTCGGTTCCTAGTAAGGAGGACCAGAGATCTCTGTGTTCTTCCAGTCAGTCCATCCCCCACACAGTTAGAAAGCACTCCCAGGGAACGCATTTAACCCTTTGATCGCCCCTGAAGTATAACCCCTTCCCTACCAGTGTCATTAATACAGCGACAGTGCATTTTTTTAGCACTTGAAAAAAAAAGGGGGGGGGATTTGGGACTTTAACCTCCTCCCGCCCGCGCCATAGCCGAATGACGGCTACAGCGCGGCTCTAAAATGCCGGGAGGACGTCAATAGACGTCCTCCCATTTGGCTTGTGCTGGGCGCACTCCCGCGGGCGTGAGCGGCACGTGCACGCACCCGCGGGAGCGTGCCCGCGGGTCGGGCGGACCCGATGTCCGCCGGAGACCCGCGATCTCCTTTCAGAGAGGAGGAACGGGGAACCGCCGAAGTAAACACAGCGGTTCCCCGTTCTGTGAATGGGACATGACAGATCTACTGATCCCTGTCACTGGGATCAGTTAGATCTGTTATGTCCCGACCATCCCCGCCCCCCCACAGTTAGAACACACCCAGGGAACATTGTTAACCCCTTCACTGTCCCCTGCAGGTTAACCCCTTCACTACCAATGACATTTATACAGTAATCAGTCTATTCTTTAAATTTACAGGTGACTAATGACATATTTACAGTAACCATCACTTCCCCAAT
>BLSH010153030.1:64347-74845 GCA_018402905.1 Glandirana rugosa
TATATATGTGTGTATACCTTTGGACGATTGTAACCTATTTAATTGGTGAAGTCGTGGTCTTCCTAAAGGTCGAAATCCTGGCCTCGGGAAAAACGCAAAGCCGTGACGCAGCGAAATTGACTGTTAACGCGCCAGCACGCTGCAACATGGGTTTGCTTTAAACGCAGGAAAAAAAGGGTGTTTATCTCGAAAGAAAACCACTATAAACTAGTGGCGACGCAGTAAAGACTAGCGGCGATATTTGTTTTCTTGCCGCTGTTAACACGACCACTTTTGCGCAAACCAATCAATAAATGCCAATTGCGATTTTTTTTATCACAAATATGAGGAAGAATATAAATCGGCCAAAACCGATGAAAAAAATGTTTTTTATATTTTTTTTTGGATTTGTATTTAAGCAAAAAGTAAGAAATTTGGGTTTTTTTGCAAAATTGTCGCCGTTCTTTTGTTTATAGCGGCGATCAGAAATGACGCAGCGGTGATCAAATATCACCAAAAGAAAGCTCTATTTGTGGGAAAAAAAGGACGCAAATTTCGTTTGGGTACAACGTCGCACGACCGCGCAATTGTCAGTTAAAGCGACGCAGTGCCGAAACGCAAAAAGGGCTCCGGTCCTAAAGCTGGAAATCCTTCTGGTGCTGAAGTGGTTAATTTATCCAATGTTAGCAGGTTTCCATATGTGTGTATATATATATGATTTTATGATGTTTATGATGTGCCTATATATATATATGAACTACTAATACAATTATTTTACATGATATACACTGTTGTCATGCATTGGATATCCACTTATGTCAATAAAACATGTTTTTACAACATTCTACCTCATCTATCAACTGCCTCCATTAAAGTCCCAAACTCCCCTTTTGTTGTCGTTTCTTTTTAGCACTGATCACAGTATTGGTGTCAATGGTCCCCAAAAAGTGTCACTCGGTGTCCGATATGTCCGCCGTAATGTCGCAGTCCCGCTAAAATATCTCTGATCGCCGTCATTACTAGTAAATTTAATGAAAAAAATAAAAATAAAAGGTGCTTGCTTCGGCAGCACATATACTAAAATTGGAATGACACAGAGAAGATTAGCATGGCCACTGCGCAAGGATGACACGCAAATTCGTGAAGCGTTCCATAAAAATAAAAAAATTAAAAAAAAATAAAAGTCCATAAATCTATCCCATAGTTTGTAGACGCTATAACTTTTGCGCAAACCAATCAATATACGATTATTGGGATTTTTTTATATACAAAAAATATGTAGCAGAATACATATTGGCCTAAACTAATGAAGAAATTCGATATTTTAGAAAAAAAATTTGGGATATTTATTATAGCAAAAATGAAAAAATATTTTTTTTTCAAAATTGTGGCTCTTTTTTGTTTATAGCTGCAAAAAATAAAAACCGCAGAGGTGATCAAATACCACCAAAAGAAAGCTCTATTTGTGGGAAAAAAAGGACATCAATTTTATTTGGGTACAACGTCGCACGACCGCGCAATTGTCAGTTAAAGTGACACAGTGCCAAATCGCAAAAAATGGCCTTTTCATTAACCACTTACCAACCGGAAGGTTTTCCAGCTTTAGGACCAGAGCATTTTTTTGCGATTCGGCGCTGCGATGCTTTAACTGACAATTGCGCGGTCGTGCGACGTTGTACCCAAACGAAATTTGCGTCCTTTTTTTCCCACAAATAGAGCTTTCTTTTGGTGTTATTTGATCGCCTTTGCGTCATTTCTGATCACCGCTATAAACAAAAGAAGAGCAACCATTTTGCAAAAAAAAAACAGATTTCTTACTTTTTGCTAAAATTCAAATCCAAAAACAAATATAAAAAAAACATTTTTTTTCACCGGTTTTGGCCGATTTATATTCTTCCTCATATTTGTGATAAAAAAATCCCAATCAGCGTTTATTGATTGGTTTGCGCAAAAGTGGCCACGTTTAGGGATGGTGAGAATTAATTTCTGGGGTTTTTATTTTTTTTTTAATTTTTTACTAGTAATGGCGGCGATCTGCGATTTTTATCGGGACTGTGATATTGCAGCAGACATGTCGGACATTTTTGACACTTTTTTGGGACCAATGGCATTTATTCAGCGATCAGAAATGTAAATATCCACTGATTACTGTATAAATGTCATTGGCAGTGAAGGGGTTAACCTGGGGGGGGGGCTAGGGGTTAACTGTGTTCCCTGGGTGTGTTCTTACTGTGGGGGGGTTGGGCTACCATGGGCATGAGAGATCTAACTGATCCCAGTGACAGGAATCAGTAGATCTCCCATGCCTGCACTGTTTACATCGGCGGTTCCCCGTTCTTTGCCTGTGGCCGCTCATCGCGGCTCGCCGGCGGACATAGGGTCCGCCCGAGCCACGGGCACACTCCTCAGGAGTGCGGTGGGCGCGAGCGCGCCCCCTAGCGGCCGTTCGCAGATCGCCGTCTTTTTACGCGATTCACGTACAGCAACCCGACTGCCGCCGTGAAATCACAGGCGGTCGGGAAGTAGTTAACCACTTAAGGACCGGAAGGATTTCCAGCTTTAGGACCGGAGCCCTTTTTGCGATTCGGCGCTGCGTCGCTTTAACTGACAATTGCGCGGTCGTGCGACGTTGTACCCAAACAAAATTTGCGTCCTTTTTTCCCCACAAATAGAGCTTTCTTTTGGTGGTATTTGATCACCGCTGCGTCATTTCTGATCGCCGCTATAAACAAAAGAAGAGCGACAATTTTGCAAAAAAACCCAAATTTCTTACTTTTTGCTAACATATAAATCCAAAAAAAAAATATAAAAAAACATTTTTTTTCACCGTTTTTGGCCAATTTATATTCTTCATCATATTTGCGATAAAAAAAATCGCAATCGGCGTTTATTGATTGGATTGCGCAAAAGTGGCCGCGTTTACGGATGATGAGAATTCATTTTTGGGGTTTTTATTTTTTTTTTATTTTTTACTAGTAATGGCGGCGATCTGCGATTTTTAGCGGTACTGCGATATTGGGGCGGACATGTCGGAACGTTTTGGCGCGCGCGCGCTCACAATGGCTCTGTATCGCGCCCACCGTCGTATGACGGCGATTTGCGTTACAGAGCCATTCTGTCGCCGTCAATTGCCGACCAGCGGTCGGCAAGCGGTTAAAGTGGTTGTCAACCTGTGACAACCACTTTAACCTACAGGTAAGCCTAGAATAAGGCCTAGAATAAGCCTTACCTGTAGGTGCCCTGTGCCGTGAATGGCGGCTCCCGTGTGCATGCGTGGGAGTGATGTCACATGACTCTGGCCAGTGACAGAGCCGGAGTCGCGGTCCCGGAAGGAAGAGGGGCAGAAGATGGACGTGGCCTGGAGCGGGGACAGCGCTGGACGTCGCAGGCTTCATTTCCAGGTAAGTGGCACATAATGGGCTACTATGCAATGCACAGTAGCCCATTATGCTTCTACATTACAGGGTTATATTGAGGAAGTAAACCCCTTCTGGGTTTACTTCCTCTTTAAGAGGGTAAATCCTTCCGGCTCTGAAGTGGTTAAGGCCAAATGTCAGCACCTATTCATACTCAGCACTGGCCAGCCAATCACCTATATTGCACCCCAGATTGAGAGCTTCTCTCTCAGGTTGGGGTGGGGCGAGTCTTTACCTTGAGTGAAAGAATGGTTAAAAGCATGCTGGGTGCACTGGAGGGGTTCCTGACCCAAATGTTCCTCAGGCCCCATTCACACCTGAGCAATTATCTGCTTTAAGCATTCATTATTCTCTCTCGCCTGAAGCTCAAATCATCATAAATAAGAAAAATAAATGAATAATATGTAATAATACATTAATAAATAATAATTAACCTCTAACTTTAAAATTATTAAACGTATTATTATTATTATAATAATATAACAATAAACACCGAAACTTGAACAACAAAATACACTATTAATAATAATAATAATAATAATAGTTTTTTTGTGTTAGGGTTAGGGTGTTTAGTTATTTATTTTTATTTTTTAAGGGGTAAGGGTTAAAGTTAAGGGCTAATTATATATTTATTGTTACTTAGTATTAATTTATTTTTTATTTATGACTTGTATTTATTTGTGTATATATTTACATTTATTTATTCATTCATTTCTATTCATATAAAAATACATAAAATAAAATTAAAAATAAATTATATAATAATAAATAACCCTAACCCCCAACTCCTAATCCTAGCCCTAACCTTACCCTTACAAAAAAAACATTATAATAAATGAATAATAATAAAAGAAGAAATTAAAGCTAATGGAAAAAGCCGAAATACCTAGCAACAAAAGATGCAACAGATAATAGTTTTCTCTATTGGCTAATAAAAAAAGACGCCGAAGCCCAAAAACGCTGCATACAAACGTGCAAAAACGCAGGAAAAATGATCAAAGACGCTTCGCTCAGGTGTGAATGCAGCCTGATTGCCTCTATTTTTCATATTCTGACTCCTGCTGTGGTTATCTATCTGGGTTGTTGTCTGCTGCCTGTAATACGACTCTGTCTGTCCACTACCTGCACCAGCCTGATTTGACCCCATATATTTTCTGCTTGCATTGGACTTCTGCCTGTCATATAAGACTGTGGGGTTGATTTAGTAAAACTGGAGAGTGCAAAATCTGGTGCAGCTCTGCCCAGAAACCAGGAAATCAGGTTTATTGTCAAAGCTTAATTGAAGAAGCTGAAGTTAGAAGCTGATTGGCTCCCATGCAGAGTTGCACCAGATTGTGCACTCTCCAGTTTTAGTAAATCAACCCCACTGTCTGCCTACTACCTTATCAACCCTCTGTCTGTAACATGATGTCTACTGTAACCTTTGACTTTTTGATGACTTCTTGCGCTGATCCTTGTCTGCAGAGCTACCCCTTAGGAGCTGCTGGTGAATATGGTTATCTCCCACCCTGCACAGCCAGGCACACACATTTTATACACACCCTGAAGCCAGGAATTATTCCTTGCAGCTTTGTGCTTTTTTTAGTTTTTATTAGAAGTATTGAACTTGGATGGGTATAGGGATATTATGAGATGCCCACTTGATCAAGATAGCAAAACTTCTTCAGAGAGAACTATATACATCTGGTATATACACTTTTCCTTCGACCTCCAGCACAATCTTGCTAGTAAAACTACTCCAACTTCTCCAGAACAACTCTTGCTCGCGGAACTACAACTCCCAGGACCAGCTGGCACTGTTTGAAAGGTCTAATAAAGGCCCAATCAGACCAGTAGCAAATGCCCCTTACAGGCAGGGACCCTCGGGCCCCTTTGGTGTAGCAAAGAAAGTCATAATGCACAGCTATCCTACTTGTGGCTAAAGCCCCCAGTACCACCTCTTCAGGCACTCCCAGCCCACCTGGCTGCAGCTGCCCCTTTCTCCTGCCCATTCCACCATAGCCCTCCTGCTTGACTCTGCATCCATCTCAGACTGCTCTCACCCAGTCCTCTTGGCTTGCCTCTCAGTCCTCCCGACTGTGTGTCACTCACCAGCCATCCTGACATTCTTCCTCCCTGGATATTTGCCCGGTAGTGTCCTCCTGCTGTCCTCTCCTTGCTTCTGTGCTTCCTGGTCAGGATCCCCCTGTCTGTCATAAAGAGGGATCCCTTCCCAACCCAAGCCCAGGCCTGAGTTCACCCCCTCCCAGACTAGGGAGTTACTCTCAAAGGCCTCCAACAGCCTAAAACCCCACTCTCCAGTTGGGCTGACCCTGAGTATTTGATGCTGCCTGCCCTCTGCCAACCCATCTGTTGGGGATCGGGCAGGGCCCTCATACATACTCCAGGCAGCTCCAACTTACCTCCCCTCCCATTCTTCCAGAAGTCTCCAGTAAATATTTGTTGGGGATTGGTCAGGGGCCTCATAAATACTCCAGGCAGCTCCACATTACCTCCACTCCCATTCTTCTAGAAGTCTCCAGTAAGTTCTAGAAGTGGGGGGGGGGGGTCTCAGTGATGCTGCCTGTGAGTCCTCCAGCCCTCCCCTGATCCAGATAAAACAAAACAGGCTTGGCTGCCAGCCAAGCCTGACAAACCTACTCTGTACAAAAAAAAACTTATTTTCACTTCTAGCACACTAGAGGGTGCTAAATGTCCATTTACAGATGTCCCCCATCAGCTGTTGCCAAATCAGGACTCCAACTCTTTCAATTTATATTGGGCTTCCAGGAAACATATGAAGCATAACACAACATGGTTGACTTACTTTGGTGGTATTAGGCATTTGCCGGCCTTTCCAAAAACTGCAAATCACCAAACTATAACCCATCGTCTTCAAGACCGTTGGATTCTAAATTAAATGAATATAAATACAAATATTTAAATAGCATATAGAACAAAGGTGAATGATATTATGGCTTCATACAAATGGCAACAGATACGATTGATTAGGAATTTACTTACCAAATTTAATGGGTTACGGGGGAGGATTAAACTGGCTATAAGCCAAGAGGCAGAAAGGCCAGCCTATGGAAAAAAAAGACAAGGACAATTGTAATACAAATCATCCTAATTTAATTAAACATGTGTAGCACACCCCCTTAGGGGCCGCCAAAAAACTTGGATTGCCCACCCTGTACAGCCATGCACATCGAAATTTCACAGGCAGAGAACAGCCCGTGACTTTGTTTTTTATTGAAGGATAATAACTTGAATAGGTATGGGAGATTATGAGATGCCCACTTGACTTCAACAACAAACTGCAGGGACACTCTTCCTATATACAGTCTCTATATACAGCTACTCTTCTTCGACCAACACACACTTGCAGAACCAAGCTGGATCACTGTTAAGATCTGACAGTCAGATTAAGTGCAATGGCCCATTATAGGCAGAGCCCCATGGCAGCTTGTATCACTCCTGTGGCTACTGATGCCAGCACCACCTCTTCAGGCACTGCCAACCCACCTAGCTGCAGCTGCCCCTTTCACCAGTCCTCCAACTCCAAGCTAAATCTCCACACCAGTTCTCCAGACTGACACTCCCCAGCCCCCCTGGCTGTCTCTCAGGAGATCTTTCAGGGAAGGGAAGAAGACTTAAGCACACAGCTGTCTTCAGGGAGAATTGGCTACATGTGACAGTCTCCCCCCTTGTAGGTCCCCAGTAGTACTGACCTGCTCCCACTGTCCTCTCCTTGCTCCCGTGCCTCCAGGAAGGTCTTCCTCCTTGTGTTTTGGCAGGATCCTTTCAGCACCTGAGCTGCGGCCCAAGGTCACCCCCAGACTAGGGGGCCTCCACAGAACTATATCTCCATATTTCGCCTGAATGCCCATGCTGGCATGACTCATGCCTATTTATGAGGTGGCCTTTCCCCTTGCCAGCCCTTTACTGGGGACTGGCGGAGGTCCTCATAAATATTCAAAACAGCTGTGCCTAACCTCCACCCACTATGTCTAGAACATTCTCCAATGTCCCAGAAAACAGCAGGAGGCACCAGAAAAGCTGTCAGGATGAGTCATCCAGCCCTGAGTCACTGAACCCTGACCCAGATTCACAACCCAGGCTTGGCCCTGATCCAAACTAAATTTTACTACAGTAACATACCTACCTTATATCTAGCACACACTAGAGCAGGGTTTTTCAACCAGGGTTCCGTGGAACCCTAGGGTTCCTCCAGAGGTTTCTAGGGGTTCCTTGAGCAATGGTCAATTTCTACCTCTCAAATAAATTCCCAATGACATAATTGATCCTTTTAGCTATCTGTAAGGGGGGAATTCTTCCCAATGACCACAAGTGTAAGGAGCATTCTTCCCATTGACCATCACACTAAGGTATCATGAGTTTCGATTTTTAATTTTTAGCAGGGGGTTCCCCAAGACCGGAGAATTATTTCAAGGGTTCCTCGGTGTTGAAAAGGTTGAGAAAGGCTGCACTAGAGGGTGCTACACACATATAATTACTGACATAAAAGTCTAATGAAAGTTATTAATTGTATTTATTTATTTATTTTTCAAAACGGTTTATGGTCAAGTATTTCATTTTTCACATCAAATATACAGGCTAGCTCTTTCAAAAGCGAGAAAAGTATATACTATAAAATGTATTGATTTCTGCATATTAGAATGATAGCAGCACATGGAAAATTACATTCTATACACTAAATATAATTATTCACATTTATCTTTTACTCTCTAGACTTGGGTGAATGTTTGCAGAATAGGGGGAATGTCAGAGCTCTCCAGAGTTGGAGCTCTGTGCTCAATGCAATAATTAAGAAAAAAATCTTAAATACATCTAAAATAGACCAACAAAACCCCACAAATGAATGTACTGTATGTAATGGTCCTAATACTGATAAATTGCTAAAACTTTCAATTTTGATACAGATATTTTTTAGTTTTTCATTTTATAAAGCTGATCACCATTTGACACCATTTTTTTTTTAAAAAAAGCTTTTTTTCTTCATTTTGGATAGAGCGAGGGATGTTATAACCCCTGCCATGTGTTTTTTTTTTTGCTATCAATCTTGCATTGGAGAGATTCCCCTTCACTTCCTGTTCCATAGCCAAAACAGGAAGTACAAGGACATCACTTCAAAATGAGGGAATCCCTAGTTTTCACCCAAACGTATGTCCCCATTGGAATATTTCTTCTCTATTACTATTCTGGGGACAACCCAAAATGTAGAAGTTTCTTTTACTTTCACTTTAGGTGAGAATGGTAAACATGAAATGTAGAGAGGATGAGTCTCCCTAATGGGGGCACAGACAGCAATAAAAATCTGACAGGGGTTCTAATCCTTATCTACTCTATCCAAAACTACAAAAAAGGTTGCCTTTTGGCTAAGATCAAGTGTAGTATCTGTTCTTATCAGTGTCCAGTAGAGGTGCTATACCGTCATTCTGGCTTAACCAGGAACTAGAGTGGCTGACGGTGGTATACCTGCTGGTATCATGGGGGCTCTGAAGGCTAGTACTGGCTGGAACAGAAACCGGGGCATCCACAGGCAGTTGGGGGCATGGGAGTAATGCCCCCTGGGAAAACTGGATGGGCCCAGTTCCTCCTGGTTTGAATGGATTTACCTTGTCTGGCCATGGGCTGGGAAGGCAGAGAGTTTGCATTGTCTGTGCCCCCCTGGGAGTGGTCGCCCTAGGGGTGCTATTAGTAACACTTGGGTGGGGGAGCCCTCTGTGTGAACAGGCACATGGTCATGGCATTAAATACTTTTTCTGTACTGCGTCTCCATGGGCTTGGCCTTTTGGCTAAGTTCGGGGCAATTTTTGCTACCAGGCCTCAGGGCTTGGCCAGTGGACAACTTCTATTTATTTAATTTATTTTTTTCTTCATGTTTGTCACTTTTCACTTTTGTGTGGTTTTTTTTTCATTTGATGGAGGGTGTGAGTCCTCAGGCTTGCCCAGAAGTCTAGGGGGATTATGTGTGGCCATCAGATTCCTTCCTCCCGTGAACCTGTGGGGTCTCTATTTGGGGGAGCCCCTCAATCTAGTACTTGGTAGCCACGAGGAGAGGGGTGGTGGACCCCTTAGTAAACCTTGTCCCTGTCATTAGCCTTGCGCCCTGAGGGTTCAGGGTAAGGTCCTACCTCTTCAGGGAGTGGACAAAGCACACCCTTAACTGAACTTTTTTGTATATATACAGTATCACACAAATGTGAGTACACCCCTCACATTTTTGTAAATATTTTATTATATCTTTTCATGTGACAACACTGAAGAAATGACACTTTGCTGCAATGTAAAGCAGTGAGTGTGCAGCTTGTATAACAGTGTAAATTTACTGTCCCCTCAAAATAACTCAACACACAGCCATTAATGTCTAAACCACTGGCAACAAAAGTGAGTACAACCCCTAAACGAAAATGTTCAAATTGAGTCCAATTAGCCATTTTCCCTCCCCGGTGTCATGTGACTCGTTAGTGTTACAAGGTCTCAGGTGTGAATGGGGAGCAGGTGTGTTAAATTTGGTGTTATCACTCTCACTCTCTCATATTCTCTCATACTGGTCATTGGAAGTTTAACATGGCACCTCATGGCAAAGAACTCTCTGAGGATCTGAAAAAAAGAATTGTCGCTCTACATAAAGATGGCCTAGGCTATAAGAAGATTACCAAGACCCTGAAACTGAGCTGCAGCACGGTGGCCAAGACCATACAGCAGTTTAACAAGACAGGTTCCACTCAGAACAGGCCTCGCCATGGTCAACCAAAGAAATTGAGTGCACGTGCTCAGCGCCATATCCAGAGGTTGTCTTTGGGAAATAGACGTATGAGTGCTGCCAGCATTGCTGCAGAGGTTAAAGGGGCAGGGGGGGTCAGCCTGTCAGTGCTCAGACCATATGCCGCACACTGCATCAAATTGGTTTGCATGGCTGTCGTCTCAGAAGGAAGCCTCTTCTAAAGGTGATGCACAAGAAAGCCTGCAAACAGTTTGCTGAAGACAAACCAACTAAGGACATGGATTACTGGAACCATGTCCTGTGGTCTGATGAGACCAAGATAAATGTATTTGGTTCAGATGGTGTCAAGCGTTGTGTGGTGGCAACCAGG
>BLSH010153030.1:83470-97702 GCA_018402905.1 Glandirana rugosa
CTGTCGGTCAAAACCTGTGTTGGTACTTCCTATACGATGACAGGAATGTTTGAAGTGAATACAGTTCGTATAGCAGGTATAAACAATGTCAATGTTTCCTGTATGCGGTATAACTCGTATCTCAGGTTGTACATCTTCTTTTTTACCTGCTAACATGGTTGTGTCAGTTATTAGAACATCTGCGAATGTTACTGGTTTTTCTCCTATATTGAACCTAAGCTCTGTTTGACCGGCTGGAGCTCCCATCCGCCTTGTTGGATTTTGATGCACCTCAGGGTCTCAGCCAGGGTGGTGTTCCGGAGGATTTTATACGGTGTCTGAATGAGGACATCTCTAGGGACATTTTCTTCCATGTGTCTGGGCTTAGGGATCCTGTGGATCCGATCAATAATCAGGTCCGTTGGGGATAACGTGGGTAGCAAGGATGAGAATAAGTCTGTGGCATATTTTAGGAGGCCTTGTGGTGGGACCGACTCTGGGACTCCACGTAGTTTTAGGTTGTTCCGCCTACCCTCGAGGTCGGCCAGTTTGTCTCGAATCCAAGTTATATCCTCTTTTTGGTCATTGTAAGCGTCTACAAGATTATTGACTGTGTTGGTACAATCGTCCATTTTTTCTTCTACATGTTGGACTCTATGCTCAATATGGCGTATGTCCTTTGTAACTGTAACAAATATGGACGATATGCTTGACATAAGTGAAGTTTGTAAGGACAGTAGCATATCCTTCATGGTTGTGTCCAAAACTGGCTGTCCTGAGGTGGGAAAGGAAGCAATGCTCTGTTCTGGGTTGTGTGCTAGGCCCAAGGCCTGGTCTTCAGTACTCACTGTGTCCTGGTGGACGGTGTCTAGGCGCATCCTGGCTTTGGCAGGGCTAGCTGTGGTCGGGCTGCGTCTTGCAGAGGGATTAAAGTGATGGTCAGGAGCTTCCCGTCCTTCATCTGAATCTGCATCGGGGAGATCCGTGTAGGCCGCCACGCTGTACTCGTCCGCGGCTCCGGAATCTTCGCGGAAGTTCCGATCTTTCGTTGCACCACGCGCGCCCCGATCGTTCGGTGCAGGCCGGTGGAAGAAGTCCGTAAGTTTTTGCGGCATTCGGTCCTCTTTTCGTTTCCGCTGCATGTTCTTCTCGGTGTCCGGTACCTAGAGGGTACAGTTGCTAGGCGGGTAGTGCGCTGGGTCTGCTCTGTAGTCGTTTTTTCCCCTGGTCAGTGCAGAGAGCTCTCGGCTTAGGCTGCCATCATGAGCGCTCGCAAGCCACGCCCCCCCACATTGATACTCTTAAGCTGAGTCCCTCTTGTGCCTCCAGCATTCCCTGCGTTTCCAGTGACTCTGACTTCTGTGCACTTCAGTGACCCCTACACACCTGTGCTTTTAGAGACCCCTGCACTCCAGTCGCCCCAGTGTCTGCAGTGAGCCGAGTGCGCCTGTGCTTTCCAGGACCCCTACACTTCTGTGCTTCCAGGGACCCCTGCACTCCAGTTATCCAAGTGTTTCTAGTGCCCCTAGTACACTGGTGACTTCAGTGTCTCCAGTGACCTCAGCGCTCCATTAACCAATGTCTTCAGTGAAGCCAGTGCTCCTGTGTCTTCGGTAACCTCTGTGCCTCCAGTGACCCCAGTGTCTCAAATGAAACCAGTGCTTCTGTGTCTCCAGTAACCTCTGTGCCTACAGTGATCCCTGTATCTCAAGTGAACACAGTGCTTCTGTTTCTCCAGTAACCTCTGTGCCTCCAGCGACCCCTGTGTCTCAATTGAAACCAGTGCCCCTGTGTCTCCAGTAACCTCTGTGCCTCCAGCGACCCCTGTGTCTCAAATGAAACCATTGCTCCTGTGCCTCCAGTAACCTCAGTACCTCCAGCGACCTCTGGTTGCGACCTCTGGTTGTGATCTGCAATTTTTAGCGGTACTGCGATATTGCGGCGGACATGTTGGATCATTTTGACACTTTTTTGTGACCATTGGCATTTATACAGCGATCAGTGCTATGAAAATGCACTGATTACTGTATAAATTACTGTATAAAGGGGATAACTTGCAGGGGGCGCTCTAAGGGTTAATTGTGTTCCCTGTGTTTATTACTAACTGTATGGGGGCTGGACTGAGTGGGGGACGAGAGTGATCGCGGCTCACATACACAGGAAGCCTGCGATCACATTCCTTCCCCCTGTCAGAACGGAGATCTGTGTGTTTACATACACGGACCCCCATTTTGTCACTGTGGTGGAGCGATCATCGAGTCCGCCCTACCCGCTCCCTGGCTCCCCGGAACACAGTGAGCGTGCGAGTGTGCCTTCGGCGGCGCAAGCGCATGCTCATGATCCGCAAGCTTGCAGCCACCTTCAGGCGACAGCGGTTTGCGATATCGAGCCACTTTGCTGGCATCAATCCATGGTGGGTGGTCGGCAAGTGGTTAAAGTAATACTATGGCCTCCTATTAAAAAGTATGTGCTGCAACACTTAACGATATGTCTAACTGCACTTACAGATTTCTCTTATACCCCCTGCATACCTGTTGATCCTGCAGTGAAGTCCGCCTAATGCAACTTTCTGATATGTGGGACAACAATGCCACCTTGCCTCTGAATTGACAGTGGAGCTGACACGCTTATGAAGGTGGTACTTGCTTGCACTACCGTGGGAGGAGAACATATTGCAGGGGGTGTGGCTATTAATATTGTTAGTGCTTATTCACCAGCCTGTAGCTTCCCAAACAGCACCTGCCCACACCTAGACCTGCCCACTGCTTTTTGGATTGGCAGCGCTGCCTCTGTTGATAGAACCCTCCCACTGTGTGCTGCAGTGCCTGGAAGGGGGGAGTGTTAGACACAAATGAAGGAGGATTTGTTTCTATTAGGAAAGGTAAGGTAAGGTTTTATGTATAATTTATGAGGCTTGTATACCCCATAGTAACTGGATTTCGATTAAAGTGATATTAAAGGCTACTTATTTTTAGTGAAAATAAAAAAGAGGTTATACTTACCTGCTCTGTGCATGGTGTTATGGCCTCTTACCACCTCTTTGACAATCTCCTGTTTTTCCTTCTTTCTCTGAGTGACTCTTAGCAGGTGCACTCCTGAGCCGAGCTGTGTATATCTATAGATGAACACAGGGCCGGTAAACCACACCTCTGCTCCCTCCTCACAAGAGTTTGACTGACAGAAATAGGAGCTTATGGCTCTCATTGCTCTCAGTATCTCCAGTGAGACCAGGAAGAGAGTGGAAAGCAGTGGCAGCTGCTGTTCAATATTTTGGGGGGATGGCAAACAGACCTGACCCCCTCACTTGAACCCACCCGTGGCTTTCGATCCACTCACGGTGATCCACTCACACTACCATCACCCCCCTCCAGCGCAGCTCTCGCACTCCATTGGCTGGGAGGAGAATCAGGAAGACAATAGCGAATATTAATTCATTATTGTCACACAAGTGGGAGGCCTCATGGTGCAGTGCCCTGTGCCCAGAGCCCACCCTTTTTTGAAGCCAATTAGAACCTCATGCTTTAATCATGTGCTTCCAAAAAAAACCCCATTTGAATCCATGTATCCGGCCCCTGCATGTAGATTAGGGGGCAGGAACATTGATTAGGGGGGCGGCGCCTCTGCTCCCCTTATGGACGGGCCACCACTGTTGGCTACATATGGCAGTTCCCCCCGTAGGTCCCCAGTAGTGCTGATCTGCTTCCGCTGTCCTCTCTTTGCTCCCATGCCTCCAGAAAAGGGCATCCTCAGTGTGTTTTGGCAGGATCCTTCCAGCACATGAGCCCCGGCCCGAGGTCACCCCCCCAGACTAGGGGCACCCTCGAGGGCCACCGACAGCCTCCACAGCACTCCAACCACTCGCACTTTCGGCCAGTCAGTACCTGCTTTCTGATAGGCCGGGAGGAGAATCAGCAAGGTAATAGCAAATATTAATTTGCTATTGTCATACAAGTGGGTGGGCTCTGCACCCCAAACCCACCCATTTTGAAGCCAATCAGAACCACTGACTCTAATCACGTGCTTCATAAAAAAAATCCACATTGAAATCCATGCGTCAGACGCCCTGCATGTAGATTAGGGGCCGGGGCGCATGGATTGGGGGGGGGAGGCGTCCCTGCGCCCCTAATGGACGGGCCATCACTGGAGGAGAGCATTGCTGTAGGTGGTACAGTGCTGGAACGGTGAGAGGAGGCAGGTATGTGTTTAGGGATGGGGGGCAGTTAGTGGGGTGTTTTTTTACCTTACTTACATTAAGGTGTAAAACATTTAGCCTTTAAAGTCAATTTAAACTGTCATACAGGAGCCTTCAGTTGCACTTTACCATGCCAGTCATTGTATACTTACAAACCAAAAGAGATCCGATGGCTTCTTGAAGAAAGACCTGATGACCCCCGCTGGCCAAAGACAGGCACAGAGCAACTATGTGAAGAAAATAATAACACACGATAATTAGAACTCTTTAGAGGTGACCTAATTATCTGTGCACAGGAGCTACAATGGTAACGGCCATGATAAGAGGTGTACAGGGGAACCCTATGATATAGGGTGGCATTGATGGGGAGGGGGCAGAACTGGTCCATTTGTCTCTTTTACCAAAATATTAAAGACTTTTCAAAAAGTGCTCAGGGATCATGAAAACAGGTGATAGATTTTAGTGAGGGCCAAATATGGCAGTAGAGAGAAGATAAGAGGATAAATGGAGAGGAACACACAGGAGGAGCTGCAAAATATTCATTCTCAGAGAGAGAGAGAGACTTTCAATGTCAAGCTTTTATAAACTAGAAAAAACTGGTGGATTTCAGGACCGAGATAGGCTAAAGAGCTACCAAAGAAATTATTTTACTGGACTTATCATTTTTTTAATTTTTTTTTAATTTTAAAGATTTTTATTGGAATATCAAATATATAAGAAGAACAATGCAGTTACTTGCCGATTCAATAGTATCACAAAGGAACATATATTGGCTTCTAAGTATAGTAAGGTACATTACATGTATCTATTATTATTAACGTCAATTAAGTTAAGAACTATTAGGGTGTTACATCATACGTATAAGTATATCCCCTGTTTACCCAAAAGGGAACTTGCTGTAAACAAGGGAATGTTGCTTGACATGATAGAAAAGAGGAGAAGAAAGAATGGATGGAATTTATCTTGTATATTACAAAATTTAGTAGTTTTTAGTATCTTTCAAATAATTTGAAGCTCTGGGGCGAGAGATCCAAGCTTGACCAATTTTTAGGAATTTAGGTGTAGAGCAATTTATGTGAGTTACCATTGGCGCTACCATTGGCTCATAGTGAGCTTGAGAATTTAGTCTCAAAATAACATCAGACAGATTAGAGGCTAAAGTGGATTTCCATAATTTAGTTATGATAAGTTGCGTGACTATTAAGATATTGGCTACAATAGCACTGTAATTTAGCGGGTATTGGTCTAGGTTTAGTCCTAATAAGGCCACTGCTGGTGTGAGTGCGGTCTGTTTTCCTGAAAGGGGTGCAATAAAGGAGGAAATTGTCTTCCAGAAATTAGATAGCTATACAACTCCATAATGTGTGTAGTAAATTGCCAGTTTGAGCATTACACCTCCAGCATGTGGAAGGTAAGGTTGGGAATATCTTGGAAAGTCTGTATGGGGTCAAATACCAGCGGTTTAATGTTTTCTGGGAATTTTCCCAGTGTTCAGTGCACAGGGATAGGCAGGGACCAAGGCTGTGGCGGACATTTTCCAAAGTACTGACCTTAGTGAAGGACACCAAGGTACATTTCAAATTAAAACCTTCAAAAAAGCACTGTCTACTCTCTGGCCTAGTTCTACGAGTACAAAAACCATTTAAAATAACATTCATATGGGAGGAATAGTGCCCCATCATTGGTATCAGTGGGAAGAATAGTGCCCCATCATTGGTGTCAGTGGGAGGAATAGTGCCCCATCATTGGTGTCAGTGGGAGGAATAGTGCCCCATCATTACTGTCAGTGGGAGGAATAGTGCCCCATCATTGGTGTCAGTGGGAGGAATAGTGTCCCATCATTACTGTCAGTGGGAGGAATAGTGCCCCATCATTACTGTCAGTGGGAGGAATAATACCCCATCATGAATAGTGTCCCATCATTGCTGTCAGTGGGAGGAATAATACCCCATCATTGATGTCAGTGGGAGGAATAGTGTCCCATCATTGGTGTCAGTGGGAGGAATAGTGCCCCATCATTGGTGTCAGTGGGAGGAATAGTGCCCCATCATTGGTGTCAGTGGGAGGAATAGTGTCCCATCATTGGTGTCAGTGGGAGGAATAATACCCCATCATTGATGTCAGTGGGAGGAATAGTGTCCCATCATTGGTGTCAGTGGGAGGAATAATACCCCATCATTGATGTCAGTGGGAGGAATAGTGCCCCATCATTGGTGTCAGTGGAAGGAATAGTGCCCCATCATTGGTGTCAGTGGGAGGAATAATACCCCATCATTGGTTTCAGTGGGAGGAATAGTGTCCCATCATTGGTGTCAGTGGGAGGAATAGTGCCCCATCATTGGTATCAGTGGGGAAGTGGCTGGGGCTGGGGCTGGCTGGACCCTGGATGGTCTCTGCAAGTTAACAACAATCATCATGATTCAATCTGGTCACTAGTAGTACTGACTCTGACTAGTACCTGGCTGGCAGTCCTCCTTACTCCTGAGGCCTATGAATTTCACACTGCAGGGAGGGACAGACCGTCCAGGGCCCAGCCAGCCCCAGCCCTCCCAGACAGGCAGGCGGCAGGCCAGACCACCACACCCAGGTCCAGTCCCTGTCCCTCCCAGGCTCCCTGTGAAATTTACAGGGCCGCACTGACAGTCACTCACCATGAAAAAATGTACTCTGCTGGCCTGGCTGCAACCTGTCTCCTCAGGAGTGGACTCGGGTACTCAGGCAGACTCAGTCAGCAGCACCTCGTTGTCCTCCGACTCCTCCACTTCAGGTGGCTACGCTCCTCTGTCTGGCAGCAGTGCCAGGGAGTGTGCCAGTGACACTGACTGTTCTTCTTTTTCCCGCTGCCCATGACCCGGGCCATGAGTGACCGTCCCCTAGCGACCGCGCTGCCTACAGGTCCCACACACAGCCAGGTCTCTGTCTCTCTCTCCTCTCCTCCGCTGACTCCAAGACGCGCGCCAGCCAACAAGCCCCTCCCTTCTAGATCAATCCGCAAGACCGCACGAGAAAGAGTGGGCGGCGCCACACTCCCTGGCTGTCTTACTAAGGCCTTGGAGGAGTCGGGGACGCAAGATGGTACAGTTTAACAAAAAAAAAAAATGTGATGTGTAAAAAAAAAGTCAGGATCTTTTCCCTGTTTTGGAATTGTAATTATGGCAGCTTCAAGCTTCTCTTTGGGGAAGGCCTGGTTATTTGCAGCGTAATTAAATAATTTATATAGGTGAGGTGTCAGAATTTTACCAAATGCCTTAAAGTATTCGCTAGACAATGTGTCTACTCCTGGGGCTTTATTCGTTGGTAAAAATTGCATGACTTTGTTAATTTCATCTACAGATCAGTGGCGTATTATCCATGGGTGCAGCGTGTGCAGTGCACACGAGCCCCAGGGGCAGGGGGGCCCAATGTGCCCTGTCACACTCTGCCCACATGGAGTAAGCAAGAATCTAAAGCTAAAATGCACATTTCTGGCTCCAAACTGGCGGTGACAGGCTGGTAGCATTTTTTTATTTTTTTATTTGACAAGTATGAGCGGAGGCAGCAGCCGCATTTGCCGATGCCTAGCCTATAGATCTGGCTGCTGCCTCCAACAGTAGAGTTGAGCGAACCCGAACTTTGGGTCCGTACCGAACTTTGGGGTGTCTGTGACCCGGACCTGAACCCAGACATTTAAAAAAAAGTTTTGGTTCGAGTTCTGGGTTTGGGTATTTGATCCCGCCTGTTGAATAGCTGCAAGGCAGCCAATCAACAAGGGTTTCACTGGTTTGCCCTTAGAAGCCATCACAGCCATGCCTACTAATGGCATGGCTGTGATTGGCCAGTGCATCATGTGACCCAGCCTCTTTATAAGCTGGAGTCACAGTGCTGCATGTCACATGCTCTCTGGGTAGTGTAGGGAGAGAATGCTGCCGGCGCTGTGAGGGACAGATTGCAGATAAAATAACATCTCATCCTGCATTACAGAATGATCTGATTGTGGACTAGGTAGAGAATACTACTACTACTGCTTTTAGGGACAGATTGCAGATATAATAACATCTCATCCTGCATTACAGAACAATCTGATTGGACTAAGTAGAGTCTACTGCTTAGAGGGACAGATAATTGCTCTAAAATCATCTCCGAGTTCTACAGGGTCAGGTTCCTGCTGGTCCTGTAAGGGACAGATTATTGTTCTAAAATCATTTTACTTCCTTTTGCAGCCCTCTAGCACTTTCCAGGACTTTTTTACAGTCATTTTTGTGCCGAAAAGTTGGGGTCCCCATTGACTTCAATGGGGTTCGGGGTCAAGTTCGGTACCAAACCCAAACTTTTTTGCGAAGTTTGGCTGAACCCACCGAACCCAAACATCCAGGTGTTCACTCAACTCTATCCAACAGCCTTTGAAACTAGTGACTGGCGGAGTGATATGTCTGACAGGCTTGCTGTGCCGCACTCTATAAATTCTAAGGGCGGGGCTGTGGAGAGCGGGAGAGAGGAGCTGCTTTTGAGGACTGGAAGCTGCTGGAGTGTGGATGTCAGGAACAAGCTCTTGCTGAGGCTGAGCGGCTGTGTGGCACACTGTGTGACCCTGGGTTAAGCTAGCAAACCGTGTGTTTGATCCGCCCCCAGCAATGAGTTAGCGGAGAGGGGAACTTTCTCCTCTGGACCTGGCTGACACCTATGCCCTGCCTCCTCTGCCTGCTTTTAAGACACTTGGACTACTACACTAAAGGTGCTGCATAAAAAAACACTGATACTGAGCCCACCAGACTCAGCCCACTAAGCCACGCCCACAAAGTCACACCGCTAAGCCCTGCCCACCGAGTCCCACCTGCTAAGCCCCGCCCGTTGAGTACCGACTCCTAGCCACCCCTCGGTCAGCGCAGACTAACTGAATTCCACATGGGGGACAGTCAGTGTGTCTGTTCAGTGCTACCAGCTGTCAGTGTTGAACGACACAGATGAAAGGACCTCTAATGAGGGGGGTACTGCTGCCAGGAATCTCTGATGAGGGGAGATGATGTCAGAGAATTGAGATGATGGTGAGGATGGAGGATGAAGATGATGTTAGAAGATTGAAATGATGGTAGAGGATGAAAAGGATGGAGATGATGGCAGAGGATGGAGATGATGGTAGAGGATGGAAAGGATGGAGATGATGGTAGAGGATGGAAATGATTTTAGAAGATGGAAAGGATGGAGATGATGGTAGAGGATGGAAATGATGGTAGAGGATGGAGATGATGGTAGAGGATGGAGATGATGGCAGAGGATGAATATGATGGAAAGGATGGAGATGATGGCAGAGGATGGAGATGATGGTAGAGGATGGAAATGATGGTAGAGGATGGAGATGATGGTAGAGGATGGAAATGATGGAAGAGGATAGAGATGATGGTAGAGGATGGAAATGACGGTAGAGAATGGAAAGGATGGAGATGTTGGTAGAGGATGGAAATGATGGTAGAGGATGGATATGATGGTAGAGGATGTAGAGAATGGAAAGGATGGAGATGTTGGTAGAGGATAGAAATGATGGTAGAGGATGGATATGATGGTAGAGGATGTAGAGAATGGAAAGGATGGAGATGTTGGTAGAGGATGGAAAGGATGGAGATGATGGCAGATGATAGAGATGATGGTAGAGGATGGAAAGGATAGAGATGATGGTAGAGGATGGAAATGATGGTAGAGGATGGAGATGATAGTAGAGGATGGAAATAATGGTAGAGGATGGAGATGATGGTAGAGGATGGAGATGATGGCAGAGGATGGAAAGGATGGAGATGATGGTAGAGGATGTGAATTATGGTAGAGGATGAAGATAATGGTAGAGGATGGAGATGATGGCAGAGGATGGAGATGATGGTAAATGATGTAGAGGATGGAAAGGATGGAGATGATGGTAGAGGATGTAAATTATGGTAGAGGATGGAAATGATGGGAGAGGATGGAGATTATGTCAGAGGATGGTAGAGAATGGAAATGATGGTAGAGGATGGAGATAATGGCAGAGCATGGAGATGATGTCAGAGGATGGAGATGATGTCAGAGGATGGAGATGATGTCAGAGGATGAAGATGATGTCAGATAATGGTAGAGGATGGCAGAGGATGGAGATGATGGCAGAGGATGGAAATGATGGAAGAGAATGGAGATTATGGTAAAGGATGTAGAGGATGGTAGAATACAGAGGATTGTGATAGTAAAATATGCTATACTGTATGAGGACGGGTTGGGTGTTGGGAGGTATTTTGGGGTAGTTTAATCATTTTGTCTCCTTCTGTACTCTTTGATGGAGAGGGGGCAGACAAAGAGAAGGGAGGGCAGAGAAAGTCCATGGAGGTAGAGAGAGACCCCCGAGACCCCCCACTGACAGGAAGATACCTCCAGACTGGTGAGCGTTGGAATAGAGGAGAGGTAGATACAGAGGTGAGTGGCAGGGACAGTGTCACTCACTGGAGGTCTGCACATGGACTCTGGAGGAGAACGTGGAGAAGAGGACAGAGGTGGTATAAGAGGAGCTGCCCAAAGGACCATGCCTGGCTGCTCTGCATGTGAGCCAGCAATGAAGGAGGTCAGTGATAAGCAGCTTCAGCCTCCAGTGGCCACACAAAGTCTGCGGGGGGGGGGGGGGTCCCTGATATCAGGGGGAGTAAATACACTAAGGTAAGGGGAGACACTAATATAAGGAATCCTCCTTACATCAGTAACTCTACCTTACCTTGGTGTATTTACTCTGCGGAAGGTGGTCTGTTTCCGACATTCCACATTACATCAGAGTCTGCAGGATTTTCCTTACAGTGCATGGGGGAACTTTGCGGACCCTGATGTAAAGGGGAACCCTGTGGACTCTGTTGTAAGGGAGAACTTTGTGGACTGTGATGTAAAGTCATCTCAGACACTTTTAAACCACACCCCTTTAAGTCGCACCCACTATTTTGCACAATTTATAAAACGCCCACATTTCACAGTGGCGCACATTTTTTTATTACGATGCCTAGGGCCCATTTTTTTATCTCACACACGGGCCCACTGATTTCATGATACGCCCGCGCTACAGATATTGGATAATTTAGTATTTCAAGGGTAGAAGAGTCTAAGGTTGGGAGGTTAATCTTATTTAGGAATTGAGTTATATCCAATTATATCCAGTTATATAAGACTTCATAATCAGCAAATGCGTCTGCAATACTCTGGGGGTTGTACAAGACTTTCCCTGATTTATGGTGGACTAACTTCTGTATTTTTTGTGTGTTCTGTCTATGTAATTAGAAAGCTAGATGTTTTTTAAGGTATTTCTCATTGCTCAGAGTTCATTCCTTGCATCATTAAGTTGTTGGAGAAGGGGAGATTGTTTAGGTGCAGTTTTGTGTTCTTTTTTAGGTTTAGAAATGGTGGCTAACAAGTTATTAACTGCATATGTTCTTCTTTTCTTTTCCCTAGCGGCCATTTGGATCAGTAACCCTCTGGCATATACCTTATAAGCACACCCTAAGCCTTAAGCCTATAGGCCCATAAGCCTTAAATGGAAACATAATCATTATCATTGATTTTAAAAAAAATTCTTCTAATCTTTCTTTCATCCCCGACAGAGGTTCCTCCTGAGATAAAATATAAGTATTATTTCTCCAGCGCTTGTTGCCCTAAGTCGATGATCATTGAAATTGGGGCACGGTCCGAACATGTTATGTTATAAATACGGGCGTCTGTAATTTTTTTTTTTGTAGAAGAGTTCTGTCGGTGATGAATAAGTCGATTCCAGTGTAAGACTTGTGAACGTTAGAGTAAAAGGTTACCTTAAGTGTTCCCTTCAGTGAAACTAAGGGGCCAACCCCCAACCCCTGAAAAACAACCCCACACCATAACCCCCCCTCCACCAAATGATTTGGACCAGTGCACAAAGCAAGGTCCATAAAGACATGGATGAATGAGTTTGGGGTGGAGAAACTTGACTGGCCTGCACAGAGTCCTGACCTCAACGGATAGAACACCTTTAGGATGAATTGGAGCGGAGACTGCCAGCCAGGCCTTCTCTATTAGAAATGTTTTATTGGTATTTCACAAATACAATGAAACATATGAACAATGAGCGAGAGAAAGCTCTCTGCATATCAAACGACACAGTTAAAAGACATTGAATCTTGTTTAAACCTGGAATTAAACCCGGAAGGGTATGTAGGGGGCCGCCCCCAGGCTAGACCCGACCCAAACCTCAGCACCCCTAGTGGGAGCAAACTGTGCCGGGGAATGCTCCGGGTCCCCCCAAGACCACCCCCCCCCCCCCCCAGGATAAACGTTCACAATAATATATGACCAGGAGAAGCACCCGGGCCCAAATGGGCCTTTAACATTCCCATAGACACTCCTAAACCTTGTGGACGGCCTTCCCAGAAGAGGTGAAGCTGTTATAGCTGCAAAGGACGGGCCAACTCAATATTAAACCCTACGGACTAAGACTGGGATGCCATTAAAGTTCATGTGGGTGTAAAGGCAGGCGCCTCAATACTTTTGGCAATATAGTGTATCTATTTTTTTATTAGCTCATTTATTTATTCTGTACTTTTTTTATGGGACTTTCAATTTCAAGCTTTTATATACTGGGGAAAAAAATTTAAATTTTAGGGCCAAAATAGGCCTAAGTGCTACAAAATAAGAAATTATTTAACCAATCCGATATATTATTTTTTTTTTCTCTCTATTTTGATGTAGATAATTAACCTGAATTCTGTAAGTTGTTTCATGGCCACCATAGAAAACACATACTATGTCCTACTTACATTTCTTCCATCTGGTGAGCGTGACGTTTCTCGGATTACAGTCGCCGACAGAGTCGTAACCACCAGAATTGGTACCTGTTGGTCCAACACAACAAAGCCACCTGAATGTACACACAGTGAAGCTAGGAAATAGAACATATATAGGCTTTACATCCCAGAGTATCTATAGCTTGCTTGGATTCAGCATACCTCATAATGGATACAACGTTTAAGACATCATCCTTGGCAAACCAGTGAGGGAGCTTTCACAGCCCTTTTACATCAAACGTCCAAAGCTTTACCAACCATCCGTATTTTCACAGACAGTTTGTAAAAAACACCCAGATTTCTCCCATCCATAAATGTCCAGGGACAGGAGAAACTGTACAGGAAAATACCTTGGCTGTAAGCTGGCTCCTCCCTGTAGTCTCCAGTGCAGTTACAACCACACCACCGCTGCCTGACATTGGTTGCTAGGATTACCTGGCATTCTAGCAACCAAAGGCATGCTTGCCCCAACACTCAGAAGGGAAGGATGAAACTGCCTCCTCCAGAGACCAGACCTGCTTGGCCTCCTAGTGCTCCCCTCCTAGCTTCTGCCTTGCTGAGAATGGGACTGAGAGAAAGAAATGGAGACACTGAGGTAACGGGAAACTGATTCAAGGCGGATGCTGAGAACTCTTATTTAAGGGAGAACTCTGTTGACTCTGATGTAAAGGCGAATGCAAAGGGGAACTCTAATGTAGGAGGGTGTGAGGGGGAACTCTAGATACTCTCATGTAAAGGGGGACTCTGGTGTAAGTGGGACTCTGGGGACATTGATGTAACGGGGACCCTGTAGACTCTAATGTAAGGGGGAATTCTTGGAACCCTGATCTAATGGGGAAGCTGGGAACCCTGATGTAAGGGGGCTCCGGGGTCTAGAAGCCTGGATATCAAACTGCTTCAGTGGTTTAGGAATAGATCCTTAGGGCTTGTTCACATCTGATTATTGAAAACTGTGGGTCAGAAAGGTTGGCCATGGTTTTCAAAGTGCGTGTTCAGTGCAATGATAAGGCATCTTGCTGCTAGTAGAAATTTGAAAGTTTGTGGTCAAAGTCAACTGCCAACAACTTCAGATGATTTAAAGTAGATGTAAACCCAACCCCCGTCACCCACCCTCATAGCAGGAAGTGAGGGTAAATATCATGGGGCTAAAAGCCCCATAAAGATAGTCAACAAAGACTCTTTGATTTCCCAACCCTATGCATAATAAAATGGCTGGATTTTCATTCTAAGTGTTATCTTGCAATTTAGGCAAAACCTCACTAGTTAAAGAGGGGT
>BLSH010153030.1:99425-110757 GCA_018402905.1 Glandirana rugosa
AAAAAAAAAATGGCCCTCCCTCTCTCTCCCTCTCTCTCTCCTTTCCCTCTCTCTCTGTCTATATATATTTCCTGACTCTTATCAGAGCATCATTAACATTCACCTACTGTACCAGAAATGGTACCACAATGCTTGCAGTGATATTTCACCAGAGTGGGACAATATAAAGAAGACCCAAGAGAGGGAGGTGCTGATTGAAAGAGCTATTATAGCACATAATTATGTATTCATAGTGAAGACTTTTTCCAGTTTTGGAGAGTGTAGGGAAGGGTAGAAACCCCTGCCAAATAAATTTCCCTAAAACAATCGTAAACAGAAGGAGTACCCAACCAAAAGGCGTATCGCTCCAACAATTCTGGTTAGGAAGCTCATAACACAACAAGGCTTCCCTCCAGTGAGTGCCCAGCAACTGAAGGAGCGTAGGACAAAATGGTACAAATCACTTCAATGGTTCACAGGTAAAAAAAAAACAAGCAATGCATTTGGGGTAAAACATACACTCTTTTATTAGGGCATGAGATACAAACAGGAACTTGAATGGACTCAAGGATACATCTTTCTCTTGTTAATCCTTATAGGAAAGGTGATAATGAATTAGGGGGATCAATTGCCAATGGTGCCAGCATTACTGGCAGTAACTGTAAAGCATTTAGTAATAGCTAAGCTATTACTGCCAATAACGCTGGCACCACTGCTTACTGATTCCCCTAATTCATGAACACCTTTCCTATAAGCATTAATTAACCTAAGAAAATAGTTCTCTGCATACTTTCAAGCTCTTGTTTGTATCTCAAGCCCTGACAAAAGGGGGTACACTTAACCCCAAATTCGCTGGCGGCTTTTTAAATCTGCAAACCATTGAAGTGATTTGAACCATTTTGTCCTACGCTCCTTCAGTTTGATGTTGGTGTTGGATGATTTGCTGGGTACTCACTAGAGCAGGGGTAGGCAACCAGTAGCCCTCCAGCTGTCCTGGAACTACATTTCCCATGAGGTATTGCAAGGCTGGCAGTTACAATTACTCCCAGAGGCATGATGTGACTTGTAGTTCTGCAACAGCTGGAGGGCCCTAGGTTGCCTACCCCTGCACTAGAGGGTATCTTTGTCGTGTTTTGAGCTTCCTAACCAGAATCAGTGTGCTGTTTGAATGATTATTCTCTTATAGCCCTATATGTATAAGGCCTGGAGGGAAGGATGGTAAATAGTACTACTTTAACCACTTGAAATACCGGACACTTTTACCTCCTTCCTGCCCAGGCCCATTTTCAGCTTTCAGAGCTGTCACACATTGAATGACAATTGCGCGGTCATGCGACACTGTACCCATATGACATTTCAGTGTGTTGTTTTGCGATTAGCTGTGATTGGACACAACTAATCACATGTTACAGATGGGTTGTGATTGGCCTTGTCTGTACCATGTGATTACTGTGGCCAATTACATCTAGCAACACAATTGTACACAATGGATGGCATGAAAGGTAGCCATCCACTGTTTACAATTGTCATGTGGCCTGCTGTGATTGGTCACAGTGATCACATGGTACTGGCAGAGGGCCGGTACAGTGATCAGTCATCGATGGACACAGCTGGTGATAGATTGCCCCACATGTGCTGGGAGGACATTATATGAGGTCCACCCGGAACCACGAAGGTCTCGTCTGGTCGTCATTTCACTATAGTCTGGGCAGGAACTGGACTTGCTAATATCCATTGAAGTGCAGCTTTTACAAATGTGGCCATACTCTGCATAAAGTAGTATGTTTGTGAATTTGTGGCACCTTGTTTAATTTCATGGCTGATGTTAGACTTTTCAGTGTATTTTGAAGCCTTGCACGTACCCATTTTGATCACATCAATTATAAGTTGTATTTTTCCTTTTAATATTTGCTTGTTTGACTTCTCAAGTTTGGTGAACAGGAAAATGTCATGAGCCTTGGTCTGAAGGGAGGGCTGACTGTTCAGGATTCTTTGCTTAACCTCCTCACTGCTGTCCTCCAGATCATCAATGACTACTAGGACTCGTCTTTTCCCTGTGATACAAAGGAGAGGTGAGAATCATCATTTATCTACTTCCATACTGCCCACAATACATATACAGCATAAAAGGACATTGATGTTTCTGCCATGATGTAGGTCAATGTCACTGCATTGAGCATTTCTGCATTTGTAGCTTATGATCACAATGGAGAGCGGTTGGTCTGTGTGGCCAGGACCCATTAGTGCACTTCCTGGCCATGTGACTATTGTGACCGTCAGAAACAGGGTGGCTGAGAACCTTTTGCCTGAGGGGCAAACACAACCAAGTGGTGGAGGTCATGTTAAGTGTGCCAATAAACAAATAATATATTTTCTTTCCATAAAATACTGCTTTCACCTTTTTTCCTCTTATTTTTCACCTGTTGATCTTCCCCATGTTCTTTCAGCCACTTCCTCTCCACATGAACTCTAATGTCGGCTGCACATCATTTCTCTGGGCCGGCTTACTAACTGGTGTGACATATTTGGGCCATGTGTGGGCAACGTGCGTTATTACAGCCATTTATGGTCTCCACTGGAGAAGCATGTGGCAGGATGACAATGCAATAACAGCTTTGGAAGACAGTTGTCACCCCATAACAGCACATGCCTGCACAAAGACCTTCATGTCAGTATCACCAGGTATTATTTCTATACAATTTGCAGACTTAAAAATATTGAAAACAACTTTTGGAATTAGAGCTTGTCTCCACTGGTGTTACATATTCAATGCTTGCAAACACTTTAAAAATGTACCTTGCATTTTATAAGCATTTGCAAGTGGTTTTTAAATGTTTGTGATATAAGGAGAGAGAAGCAGCGCCAATCTGAGCGTAGTGAAAGGTCCATAGGTAAGGGTCAGCCAGACAGATTTAGCCTGATGAAGGAGCACAAATGCTCCGAACACGTGTACAAATCCAGCCTCCAATTCAGAGACCTCTTGGTGACGGCCTTCTCCCTCACTCTCCCATCCAGCCCGGGACACCGGAAACCACCGGTGCCGCCAAGCACGATGACACCACCCTCCCCTGATGCCACCCTGGAACTCTGAAACCGTCTGGCTGACCCTTACCTATGGATCTTGACTGACGTGCCTGTATAATGCCACTATCTTGTGAGAGCAATATATTTTTTTAATAAATTGTTAATGATATTGCTACACTCAGATTGGCGCTGCTTCTCTCTGCTTATGTCTTACCCATAGAGTTCCTTCTGCTCTCCAGCAGGCTGCCTCTCCTGTGTTTGCTTACAGATCCACCACCCAGGATATACGGACCCTGCATGAACTACTTCATTCCCCCTTCCCCTTTTTCTCCCCCTCCCACTCCATCTCATGGTCATATCCATGCCATGTTTACCTATAGAGGTGTCCCGGCACCAGTCATATAGCACCTGGCGCTGCAATTACCACTTTCCCCATTGTGTTTAAATGTGTGTGACTGCCCCTGGGCTGGGAAGTGTCAACCTCCCAAGCATGCACTGACCCAGAATGCACCGGTTGGTGTTGTCACAAGGGGGCAGTGCCACCAGTGGACTTTGTCAGGTGGCCCCGCCTTTACCTATATAAGAACTGTCAAATGGCAAGCCAGCCATTCAGCAGTTTGCCTTCACTGTGGACAGATCAATTTTTTGTTAATGGGTAGGCGGTGTCATGATTGATGATGGACCTACATCAGGGGACATTGTTTTTATTTTTAATAAAGGAATTGTCAAAAACTGTCTCTGCGTTTTTATTACTTTTTGACACTTTTTTGGTGAATGGGTAGGGGTACTATGTACCCCATACTCATTCACATGGGGGGATGGGTTCTGGGGGGGGCCTTGTTAAAGGGAGCTTCCAGATTCCATAAAGCCCCCTGCGCAGGACAGGGTTGTGGGGAACAGTTTCTTGTCCCCATCAACATGGGGAGAAGGTGCTTTGAGGTGGAGGGGGCAGAATCCTCCCTGCCCCAAAGCACCCAACCCCCCATGTTGAGGGTATGTGGCCTGGTATGGTTCAGGAGGGGGTGTGCTCGCTCGCCCCCCTCTTTTCTGACCTGCCAGGCTGTGTGCTTGGATAAGTTCTGGGGTTTTTTTTTTCAATTCTGGCATGGCGTTCCCCTTAAAATCCATACCAGACCCGGCCTTTGTGCCCTTTTTTCTTTTTTTTACTATTTTTACTGGCAATTTTTTTTTTTATTCAGCTGTCAGCAGGGAAGCCCATTGACAGCTGAAGACTCATCACTTGTTAAGGTTGTGGCGGCCAGCTTCCCAGCCCCGCTCCTTAACAACAAGCTTTTACTGTGCCCTGATTGGGCAAAGCTTTGCCCAATTAGGGCGCAGAATGCACTGATCAATGCAGTGCATTCGGTGGGGCGAACACCCACCGAGCACCCTGCAATTTTGGGTGTTCCCTGAATGGGGCAAACAGCCAATGTTAGGCCCAAACTCATGCTCGGGCTGAACTGTTCGCTCGGCACTAATTGTAAATCTTATATGAGATATAAGTGTTTGAGTTTAAATGTAATTACAAGTGTGCTGGACAGTTGAGGTTGAAGATGTCTTTTTTACTTACCATGTCTGTCAAACAGCAGGTCTATCTCACTATCATAGAGGGAATCAGTAACATCGGTGATATTTATTCGGCCTCGATTTTTGGTGTGATACAATATGGTGCTATGGCATTGGTTGGAGTGATGTATCAGTTCATGGCGATTGGTATTAGTGATGCAGACTGGAAGAACTTTACAGCATTCGTTTAGCCTGTCCCTTAACCAGGCATAGTCACTTTCACCAGACCTAGAGAATATTCCAACGATTTGTGCCATCAATAAATCTTCTATCAAACACAACTATCTGGAAAAAATAATAGAAAAGTACAAACTAAGTTATTTTATATATATATATATAGGAGCCATTTGCAATCTTCCTGACCTCTACCTAAGGTGCCTTCTGAGGAACTCAAGCGTTTTCCACAGCAGGATTGTCAGAAACTAAAATGGAACCCTGAGCAAAAGCAAATATGAGATGTATGATGCAGTCTGTCACTAGTGAAAACATAATAGTTTTTTGCTTTTCTAAAGCCTCGTACACACGAGCCGATGGTTGGTCAACCGAACGTCCAACTTTTGTCCAAATTGGGCGACAGCAGTTTGGTCTAGCGTAATAACGTGAATCAAGTAATCAGCCAACAAAGCCGACCGTAGTGACGTGTTCTGTGCGTATAACGAGGAAGTTCAGGTGAATGTGATTTGTGAATTACGAACACAGGTTTACACGACTGAACACTTCCTGGATTCCTGGCATGTGTGTTTGCACTTCCAATTTTTGGTTGGTCAACTTCTGTACACATGAGCCAACAATCGGTCAAGTCCTTGTTGGCCAACACAAGTTTTCTAGTCTCGTTGTCCGACTTCTGTTGGAAGACGATTGGAAATCGGCTGTAGAATTGTGCGTACACACGATCAGATTTTCGGCCAGCAGGCTGTTGGACGACCATTGTTGACCAACCATCGGACCGTGTGTATGACCTTAAGTCCCCAGTAGTTTTATTACTCATTGATCCTGCCAGTTGATTTTTTTTTTAGGTAATAGGGTGGCGATGCTGTTCATTATGCCTCTAACCCTTTGGACAGGGCGGTCTTAGAAGGATATGAAGTTTTAAAACCCAACTTAAAAAATACCTTGTAATACCTGTAGTGAGGTCTGCAAAGGTTATTCTATGCTCTAGCAGGCTTCCTCCATGCTGTGTTTCTTGTCCCCAGCTACCTCTTCTCTAAGTCCTGCATTGTGATTGACGACCCTCCCACAACCCAGAGCATTGGAGGGAAGAGAAGAGTGATGGTGGCTGTGATGGTAAGGAATAAGGTAAGTATTACATTACATGTATTTAAACCTTGCAGTGGGGGATGCGGGCACCAAAAATGTGTTTTTTTTAAAATAATTTATGGAATTCAGCTTTAAAAAGGCTGTGCTGTCTCATTTCCTTATAAGAAATTGAATCATACAGTAATGTCATGTGAAAACTATATATGAAACTATTTAAAACAGCAAAAAACAGTACAAAAAATGCCCAAATATATCAGTATAGAATTCCTTCATCAGATAAAGATATGAATAATCCTCCAGTAATGCCCATTATCACTGGAATTGATAGTTAACCAGCAATATTGGTTGTTACATTGAATATTTTTTGAAGAAAACTGTGATGCAGATTCCTTCTTAGGACTTGAGGAGCATAATAGCCCCTAGAAGAGTCAAACCCCTCACGGGAACTGTCGGCGAGGGCCATCAGGGGGTCATTTTTTTGATACAGAAGGCAGCCTTAAATGTGGAGTGAAAAATTGTGGGGCATGCAGATATATGTTGAGAAGCAGGGATTAATGGCAAAAGCCACCATATCAGTTTTTAATTGTTGTAGTCAATTTGTCATCTATGGCTTCATCTGCCCCTGCCAACTACTTTAGGTGGGCAAGACGTCATGGCCTTTTGAGAGTTCGTTTTGGCAAACACAAAAAAAACATTCTTAAGGCAATTGGTAATCAATCAGTCCCTTGCCATTTTTTTTGCAATAGAAGCCAGGACAGGTGATTCTTATCTGGTTAGGAAACACCAAAGGACCTGAAAGAGGAAGACCCATTGAATGTATAGTCTTGGTACCCTAGCACCTTGTGGGCTCAATGAGGATTTACAACTGCACTCTGTCTTGTAAGTTTGACTATTGTTAAAGAGGAAGTAAATACTGATGGGTTTTACTTCCTCTTTATTGCCCTGCAATGTAAAAGCATAATAGGCTAGTATGTGTCACTTACCTGCATTTGAAGCCCGCGCTGTCCCCGCTCCATGCCGCGTCGATCTTCTGCCCCTCTTCCTTCTGGGGCTGCAGACTCCAGCTCTGTGATTGGCCGGAGTCGCGTGACGTCACTCCCGCACAGAAACCGCCAATCGCGGTACGATGTTAGTGAACAAACGGCGTGGCGGCCCGACTCTTCACTGCGCATGTGGTGATGACTTCGACACCTGCGAGTACACTGTATATCTCCTAATCTGTACAGGTAGGTTAAAGTGGTTGTAAAGAGTTTACAACCACTTTAAGCCTGGAACACACTAGTAGTTTTACTTTGGTCAACCCAGCGGGCTGAACAAAAAAAAAAACTGAAGAGCTCAGGAGGAGCCACAGTACTAACGATCCAATGTTAGTATAGCGATCTCCCCCGCCGAGCTATTGTGTTCTGACAGGAGGACGGCCCCCTGCCAGAAGACATCGGTCAGCACTTTCAGCCATTGGCTGAGGACACTGATTGGATGCCGATCGGCAGACCTTTTTTGGTCATGCCTCTTCAACAGAAGCTGGGCAGCTTCTGTCGGGCCGATTGCAGTACACACAAGCCGAATGTTTGCTGGTTTCCATGCCGGTTTGTATGCCCCTTACTTGTGTATTACTGTGTGCTGAAAGCTATGTATAGAAGACATTAGCACATATTTGTCAATTATAAACCCTACCCCCCTTTTTAATCAGGTTTGTTCATTTTTATGAATATGTATAGATGACCATTTTCTTTAACTGTTACTATTCAGTGTACTATTCGTATTGTTACATTATTACTGTTATGTGTACTTTTTTTTTTTTTTTTTAGATATTGTAATTTTAATAAAGATATAATTCGTTTATTATTTATTGGATCATTACTAATAGTTTGGTATTTTTTATCATGTTTTTGCAGCATCCTGATGGTTAGTGTTCCATTTCCGAAATCTTTACCCTTAAGATGTGGGGATTCCAGACCAATACTATCATTCCTATAGATGATATTTGTAAAAATATTATTATTATTAAAATAATAACAATTTTTAAAGGTGTTTTTTAAGCATTTTTCTGCAATTAATTTTCATGAGTGTGGTCTGACTTGACCTGCTTACCAATACTCTGTGGGAGCAGATGGAGTCTCAGCAGTGTGTAGGCAATTTGACAGGTTACCCCACCCTCGTATTACAGGGAAGTGCTGTACTTGAGTCCTTTCCTTTCTATCCAGAGATTGTGCTGCCGCCTTTGTAGGCGAGGCTTAGTTCTGGCATATCCAGTGTGAGAGCCCTGTTGACAAGCTTCCGTCCTTAGTATATGTTGTGTGTTCCATGGGCACTGGTGGACATCTTTGGATATCTACATTAATTTTGGGGACACCAATTATTAAAGGTACACTGCCCCTCTCCCATCCTTGTCCATAAAGACATAGATGAGCGAGTTTGAGGTAAAGAACTTGGTCCTGACCTCAACCCGATAGAACACCTTTGGGATGAATTAGAGCAGAGACTGTGAGCCAGGCCTTCTCATCCAACATCAGTGCCTGACCTCACAAATGCACTTCTGGAAGAATGGTCAAACATTCCCATAGACACTCCTAAACCTTGTGGACAGCCTTCCCAGAAGAGTTGAAGATGTTATAGTTGCAAAAGGGTGGGCCAACCCAATTTTGAACCCAACGGTGTAAATACATCAGAAGAGGGGCAGGAAAAAAATATGAAAAAAAACATGGGAAGGACCACATAAAATAAAATAAGAAAAAACATGGGAAGGGACATATGAGATTATTGTATAATAATGTGTCTGTTGTATATTGTTATATTTGTTGTATGCTTTGTAATATGATGTATCAATTGTATGATAATGTGTTTGTTATAGATCGTATCTCTTGTATGGTGATGTATTGTTGTATATTGTATCTATTGTATGATGATGTTTTTGTTTTATAATGTATCCGTAGTAAATTGTATACGTTGTACAGTATAATGATGTATTTGTTGTATATTGTTGTATCTGTTGTGTAATGTATCTGATGTACAACATCACAAGGTATCTGTTGTATAATGTGTATGTTGAATACAGTATCTGTTGCATATTGTTGTATCTGTTGTTTAATGTATCGTATATTGTTGTATCTGTTTTGCAAAGTTGTACCCTATGTATAATAGTGTATCTGTTGTATTTTGTTGTATCTGTTGTGTAATGTTTTGTATATTGCATCTGTTGTGTATAGTTGTACCTTATCAGTGGCAGCTGGTGGGGTTTTTTTTGGAGGGGGGTGGCAAACAACCATCCAGCTCCCCCATGAGCGGCACCCATGGCACCCACCCCCCGAACGACACCCATCCACCGCTGCTTGCTGGTACGTCCAGCGTTTACCCCATCGTGGCGAGTGGCAGGCAGTGTGGTACAGCGGCTCTGAGTCCTCTCCTGTCTCCTCCATGGCAGCTTCATGCTCCCACTCCTCCTAGGTGTCCAAAAGGATCGTCTGTCCTTTCAACCAATTGGGTGACGGGTATCAGACCCACTTCCCGATTGGCCGGGAGGAGGATCAGTGTTGCAACAGCAAATATTCATTCGCTGTTGCAACACACTTGAGTGGGCTCCGAACGCAATGCTTTGCGCCCCAAGCCCACCCTAATGCTTCAAAAAAAAACCCCGCCCAACCCCCCATCCCCGCCTTAGGAATTCATGTGCCTGGCGTCCACAACAGAATAGGGTGCAGCGGCAGCAGGGATAGGGGGGTGCGCCCGTGTGCTCAAAATGGACGCGCCGCCCCTGTACTTTATGTTTAATAATGTATTTGTTGTATTATGTATCTGATGAATAACAAGGTATCTGTTGTATATTGTTGTATCTATTGTATAATATATTGTATATTGTTGTATCTATTGTATAATATATTGTATATTGTTGTATCTATTGTATAATGTATCGTATATGGTTGTATCTGTTGTATAATATATTGTATATTGTTGTATCTATTGTATAATGTATTGTATATTGTTGTATCTATTGTATAATGTATTGTATATTGTTGTATCTATTGTATAATATATTGTATATTGTTGTATCTGTTGTATAATGTATTGTATATTGTTGTATCTGTCATATAATGTATTGTATATAGTTGTATCTATTGTATAATGTATTGTATATTGTTGTAGCTGTTGTATAATGTATTGTATATTGTTGTATCTATTGTATAATGTATTGTATATTGTTGTATCTGTCGTATAATGTATTGTATATTGTTGTATCTGTCGTATAATGTATTATATAATATTGTTGTATCTGTCGTATATTGTTGTATCTGTTGTACAATGTATTGTATAGGGTCGTGTCTGTTGTATAATGTATTGTTGTATCTGTTGTGTAATGTATTGTATATTGTTGTATCTGTTGTATAATGTATTGTATATTGTTGTATCTGTTGTGTAATGTATTGTATATTGTTGTATCTGTTGTATAATGTATTGTATATTGGTGTATCTGTTGTATAATGTATTGTATATTGGTGTATCTGTTGTGTAATGTATTGTATATTGTTGTATCTGTTGTATAATGTATTGTATATTGGTGTATCTGTTGTGTAATGTATTGTATATTGTTGTATCTGTTGTGTATAGTTGTACATTACGTATAATAATGTATCTGTTGTTTTCTCCCAGACTCCCCCGTCTGTCTCTACCCTTTCTCTTGCCAATTCTTATATCTGACCCCTCCCCCCTCCAATACCCCTATATAGAATCTCTGACCTTACTCTTACTCCCCTTACTGTGTGTTGGGTTCTCGTCTCTTCTCTTCCTGATTTGGAAAGGACAGCGTTCAAGTGAAAGTGAAACGAATTGTAAGAGGAGGAGGAGGAGGGGGAGGGAGAGCGCACTTTTATAGTCACAATGAGGCTGATAGGATAATGTGAATATTGTCTCTTACAAGATGACCTCTAACCTTTTCAATGCATTCAGGTGACTACGTGAAAATCATATCGATATGTGAAATGTTTTATAAACTTTGTTTTTAGTGTTTATTGCTTATAATATAACAGGGTGGATTTGATTTAAATCACTAATAAAATGCTTGATTTAAATCCTCATTTCTAAAGAGCAGCTGATGTTGTTGTCCCACAGCGGCTCCTCCTCTGTCCCGCTGTTGACTCACCGACAATCCCATTCACTTTAACCCCTTCCGAACCACCCGCCGTCATTATACGGCGATACTTTGCTGTTGAATACCGTTGGTATGATAGCAGATAGCTATCATAACCCCGGTATTATTCAAAATGGTGGGCTGCCGGCTTTCAGATAAAAGTGGTCTCTGCGGCGGAATCACCGCGAGACCACTTTTATCGGGGGGGGGGCAGAAGAGGTGCCCACCCTCCTGCCCCCCTACGGTTATCTCTGCTGCTTACTGGACCCGTCGGTAGCAGCAGAGACGATCCGATCCATTCCCCTCCTGCACTGGATGCCAACTGAGGGTAAGATGGCCCCCAGCCGGCTCCATAACATTGCAGGGCAGAAGCGACGTCAAACG
>BLSH010153030.1:176601-189019 GCA_018402905.1 Glandirana rugosa
CCTCCCCCTTCGGACCCATCATCCCCCCTTAGCCGTGGTGTGTATTACTAATCCCACACATGTGGGGGACGCGTACGGATACGTCCCGGCCCTGTTCCCCACCCGTCCTCCCCTGTACACACCCTAATCATTATGTGTGGTGCCGATTCCCCCCTACTACCCAGGCTTCCCCCTCCCTTGTTGGCCTCCCCAGCAGCTACTGCAGGAGATGTTTAGGATGGAGAGTGGGGGAAGGGGCTAGTTTACCGCCCCCTTCCTTTTTTAAATGAACACTCTCACTCTGCATCATTCATAACTAAAGCATAGTGAACTGTGTTTACTATGCTTCAGTTGGTGAATGAACAGGAAGCTGCTCAGCACAGAGCACTTCTCATCCATTCACTGTGCAGTGCAGCTGAGGCTTCAGAGAAAGGAATACATATGTTTTTTCAGCTTTGGGGTGCACACCCTAATATAATAGGTTGCGCACACCTATGGGTGTGTCTCTTCCCTCCAATCAGCTCTTATAACGGCAGAGTGTAATTTCAGCTCTCCGCCCCCTTTTTTCTGAACTCTCAGACAAGCTTAATAAATTCAGCACTTTGAATGGATGTAGAGAAGAGGGGACAGCAGATACAGGTACAACTTGTGTAGGGGGATTTGTTTCATCACCGTGTATCACATGAAGCCGGTCACCTCACTGGGTATATGGAAGGGCTTACAACCATTTTAAAGCCTAAGCAAGCCAATTTTTGTCAGATTTTTTTTGTAACCCCATGGGGGAGGTCCTGTCCTCACTTCCTCACCCTATGACAACCTTACAGAAAATATGGAGAAGTTGTCACTGGGACAGGAAGGCACAGACAGCCATAAAAACATTGTCAGAACGTCTAACCCCTTTCGTCGCTCTACTAAAGCATTTTTTTCTGTCTGCCGTTGGAGAGATTTCTGAACACCTTCTGTCTTGATAGGTTGCAAAGGGAAATCTCCCCAAGAGGACACTGATGACAATAAAAAACATCCAGACCCTCTAACCCTTGCCGACACCATTCAAAATACATGTTTTGGCTGGAATTAGACTTTTAAAATCACTACGCACCTTCCTATAGGAAACCCGTGTCAAGGAAATATGCGTTGGTCAATGCTGACCTTCAGAAGCTACTAACCTTGAACAAGTATGCAAACAGTGGCGGCTGGTGACATTTTAGGATGGGGGGGGGGTGCCAGACCCCGCCCTTTCTTTTTGACCCACCCACTTCTCATAAGCCCCACCCCTTATCGTTTCCACCCCTTGCGTCAGGAGTATACAGCCCAGCATCACAGATAGGGTATTCAGCATCACCAGATAGGGGTATATAGAGTCACCAGATAACAGTATACAGAGCCCCAGATAGCAGTATACAGAGTCACCATATAGCAGTATACAGAGCCCCAGATAGCAGTATACAGAGTCACCATATAGCAGTATACAGAGTCACCAGATAGCAATATACAGAGCCCCAGATAGCAGTATACAGAGTCACCATATAGCAGTATACAGAGCCCCAGATAGCAATATACAGAGCCCCAGATAGCAGTATACAGAGTCACCATATAGCAGTATACATAGTCATCAGATAGCAGTATACAGAGCCCCAGATAGCAATATACAGAGCCCCAGATAGCAGTATACAGAGTCACCAGATAGCAGTATACAGAGTCACCATATAGCCGTATACAGAGTTACCATATCGCAGTATACAGAGTCACCATATAGCAATATACAGAGTCACCAGATAGCAGTATACAGAGTCACCATATAGCAGTATACAGAGTTACCATATCGCAGTATACAGAGCCCCAGATAGGGTATACAGTCACCAGATAGGGGTATACAGAGTCCCAGATAGGTATATACATAGCACCGTATAGGATATACAGTCACCAGATAAGGGTATACAGAGTCCCAACTAGGTGTATACATAGCACTAGATAGGGTACACAGCCACCAGATAGGAATATACAGAGCCACCATATCGCAGTATACAGAGTCACCAGATAGGGTATACAGAGTCACCATATAGCAGTATACACGCGGCACTTACAGACCCCCCCCCCCCCCAAAGTTGGGACAAGTCCTGCACTTACCCCATCTTATAGGCAGGCTGGCAGTGTGCACTGTGCAGAGCTCGGCTTGCGGACAGCATGCTGGCAGTGGATGGTCTGTGGTGTGGGAGTCGGGACTGAAACCCGGCTGAGTGCTGCACGTCCGCCACAGTCCTGCCCCCACTCACAGCATCCAATGCCAGTCAGTCACTGGCTCAGGGCAGCCAATCAGACTTTTCAGCGCACACACAGTCTTTTAGGACTGACCAATCGGCTCACTACTTGCTGTCAGCAGACAGCAAGGAGCTGAGAAAAAAAAAAAAAAGTCAATATACTGGCGTCTCCTGTAGGGGTTGGGCTGACTTTTTTTTTTCTTGTCAGCGGCGGGGAGGCAGCGCCCAAGCGCCCCTTATTGACTGGCCGCTGCTGTATGCAAACCATGACTTCACTGGCTGCCTGCTTGTTTCTGGTGAGAAACTCTAAGGTCAGAGGATCAGCATGACAGCGCCTAGGATTTTTAGAAGGACATCTGTGAAAGCGCAAACACACAAAGAATTGGCCACTACCCCCACCTATAACTGGTTTTTGCAGCAAAGAGCTCTGGAAGGGCGACGTATCTCAAACAAATACAAAGAGATTTCCAAGCTCAACTTACCAACCAGCCTGCAACCAACCGAATTGCCGTGTTTAAAGTATGCATTAAGAACAGGGGTTTAGTCTGCACACATTTGCAAATACATGCATAAGCCACAGGCCCTATCAATGCACCCCATTTTCTATAGTCCCTATCGCTAACTTCTAAGAGTCTCCACAGTGGAAGCACATACATTTTCATGGATAGGAAGAGGGCAGGTGAGCCTGGAGGGAGCCCACCCCTCCTTATCTACCTCTCGCCAACCATATAGTAAAATGACAGTGGGCAGGATCCCCTCTCGTTCTGGGGTGCTGTCATATGATGTGGCCCCAGTGTCAGTCCCTGACACACGTCTGTTGGGGCACGCAATGCAGCGATAGTGGTTGCGGCGTGCTCCTAGGATGCGGCGCGACCCCGATCTGGGTAAAGAGCTGATGACGCGGCTCTTTAACCATGTGATCGGCTATCTCCAATCACAGCTGATCACATGTAAACATTGATTTTTTTTGTCCCTCCTCGCCTCACAGTCAAGCCTGTACAGGTAACTAGGGCACTGATTATCAATGCAGCCCCAGCAGTGCCCATCAGTGACACCAATCAGTGCCAGTTAGTGCTGCCTTTGAGTGCCCATCAGTGTCCATCAGTGTTTCCTGTCAGTGCTTCTTTCAGAGCCCATCAGTGAAGCCTATCAGTGCTTCCTTCAGTGCTGCCTCATCAGTGCCCATCAGTAAAGCCTATCAGTGCTCATCAGTGCAGCATATCAGTGCCCATCTGTGCAGCCTATAAGTGTCCACTTAACAGTGCCCCCTAATCAGTGCCCTTCAGTGCCACCTTATCAGTGCCCATCAGTGAAGCCTATTAGTGCCCATCAGTGAGGGAGAAAAATTACTTATTTACAAAATTTACTGACAGAAATTTTTTTTTTGTTTCAAAATTTGCGATCTTTTTTAAATTTTTTTTTAGCAAAAAATAACACCCCAGCAGTGATTAAATACCACTAAAGGAAAGCTCTATTTGTGGGGGAAAAATGATAAAATGTCATATGGGTACAGTGTAGCATGACCGCGCAATTGTCATTCAAAGTGCAACAGCACTGAAAGCTGAAAATTGGCCTGGGCAGGAAGGGGGTGAAAGTGCCCGGTATTGAAGGGGTTAAAGGTACAGGGGCACACTAAACACACAGCACATAGCACTATGGCAGCAAATATGTCAGTGCGTTGCCTGACCAATACAATCAAACATACAAACAAGTGGTCACTGCCCTCAGCTATAACTGTTTTTTGCAGCAAGGAGCACTGGAAGGGCGATGTATGTCAAACAAATACAAAGAGAAACAGGGGTTTTGTCTGCACACATTTGCAAATACATGTGTAAGCTACCGGCCCCATCAAGGCACCCTGTTATTTGTGAAAGCACCAGTATTTTTCTTGACAGGTTTCCATTAATCACTTGCCGACTGCCAACAGTGCATTTAGTGCTGGTGGGTAGCTCCCCCAGGGTCAGCGATGTACCCGTACAATAAAGAATATTAGCCGCTGAGAGCCTGAGCCGGCCCCTCCCGCCCCTCCAAAGCCCAGTGCTCCAGTGAGGGCTGGAGGGGGCAGAGCAGAGAGCCGGTGACTGACAGTCTACAGCTCTCTGCTCAGGGAGCCCTGAGAACCGAGCGTTCGGCGGTGTTTGATCACTCGGTTCTCAGTGCAGAGCCAGCGGGGGACTGGTGCTGCATCCACCTAGGTAAGTCTTATTCAGGGGGAAAAAGATCATGCTTCTCTTTTTAACATGTGCAGTAATACTTCTTATTTAAAGTGATTGTAAAGGCTAATTTGTTTTTTGTAAAAATAACAAGCATTTCATACTCATCTCCTCTGTGCAGTGGTTTTGCACAGAGTGGTCCCTAATACCGTCTTCTGGGGTCCTCCAGCGGTGCTCCAGGCTCCTCCTCTTCTCGAGTGACCACCATGCTTTCCTTCCCATGCAGACGCGCTCCCGAGTCCTGCTGTTGTGTGTATTCCCACTCGGCCCCGCCCCCGATTCCCCAGCTTTCAATCCAGCCAATGAGAACCGGAGGAGCTCGAGTGAGCTCCGAGGCTCGTCCCCTCCGCGGGGTCGGTTCGGGCTCAGTTAAGTAAAGGGGGGCAGCTGCAAGTGAAAAGGTTTTTCGCCTAAATGCATAGAATGCATTAAGGTGAAAAACCTTGAGGGTTTACAACCACTTTAACTAAATTAAAAAATATATATTTTTTTTTATGGTTTTTCATTCTGATCACATAAAGAAAATGTAAAACAAAACATAAAACTTCTCTGCCTTTATTTTATTCAATCAACTAAATAGTTTGTAATTTTTTTTTTTGTCTCAGAATTAAATAAAGCAAATTTAAACACTAACCCCAGACTCCTCAATGATGTTCAGATGTAGAACCTGACTTGCTGTCAAATGACATTTCCTTTTGGCTTCTATTAAAGAACTTTAAATATCTGGGTGACCTTTGGGGGGGGGGTCTGTTTTTTTTTAACACCTTCCTGTTGTACACCAGCACCAGCTGTTTTTTTTTCCTTCTGAAGCAGCCTGGGAAAATGCATCAAGACATAGTAACATTATCATGACTGTCAGGAATAGAGATGGGCCAATCACCCCCTGGTTCGGGTTCACGCTAGGACTCTCAAACATTGAAAAAGTTCACAACTGAACGGCGGACCCCTTTGAAGTCTATGGGACCAGAACTTGAAACAGCAAAAGTGCCCATTTTGAAGGCTTTTATGGAAGTTAATAGCCATAAAAGGGTACCCGGCTACTGCCCTGGTGGACATGTACCAATGCAAAAAAAAAAAAAAAGGATCATTTTTAAAGGAGTAGTGATTTTTTTTAATGATGCTTAAAGTAAAACAATAAAAATTAAAAATTCCTTTAAATATACTGCCTGGGGGTCCCCTTAGTCTGCTTGCAATGTGGCACATCTGTACCATGTATAGAACCTGCAGGAGCAAAACTGACATTTATAAAGAAAAAAAAAACAACATTTAAATTGGTTTTCACTGCAAGCTTTATTTATTTAGTAGACAACGGCTTGGGGAGCCAGTCTGTATGATGAGACCATAGTTTAGAGCTCTGGGAACAAGATTAGAGATTTTTTTGGATAGATTCTGGTGTCTCTTTGGCAGTCTTTGGATGGAAATAAAGCATTTTTGCACCACAGTGAGCAAGCATTATGTGAAGAAGCCAAATTATAGTACACTCAGGCCAAGATTAACAATTTTTAGATAAAATCAGTGACCTCATTATCATCATCCTCTCCATCCTCATCATTAATGGAGCCACCTTGGGGGAACATGACTACCAATCTGTGTACCAGTGTTCTCCCCTCTCTGTAGGCTCAGGCTCCTGCCTTCCTCAACCTCAGAACCAAGATCAGAATCAAGTAATGGCTGTGTATTGTCAAGGAGCGATTGGCTGACGCTGTGTTCCAATAACTCAGCTGAGAAAAGATATACAGTTGTGCTCATAAGTTTACATACCCGGGCAGAATTTATGATTTCTTGGCCATTTTTCAGAGAATATGAATGATAACACAAAAACATTTCTTTCACTCATGGTTGGTGTTTGGCTGAAGCCATTTATTATCAATCAACTGTGTTTACTCTTTTTATATCATAATGACAACAGAAACTACCCAAATGACCCTGATCAAAAGTTTACACACCCCAGTTCTTAATATCGTGTATTGCCCCCTTTTAACATTAATGACAGCTTGAAGTCTTTTGTGGGATTTGTGGATGAGGCTCTTTATCTTCTCAGATGGTAAAGCTGCCCATTCCTTTTGGCAAAAAGCCTCCAGTTCCTGGAAATTCTTGGGCTGTCTTGCATGAACTGCACGTTTGAGATCTCCCCAGAGTGGCTCAATGATATTAAGGTCAGGAGACTGAGATGGCCACTCCAGAACCTTCACTTTATTCTGCTTTAGCCAATGACAGGTTGACTTGGCCTTGCTTGGATTGTCCGTGTTTTGGATCATTGTCATGTTGGAATGTCCAAGTACGTCCCATGTGCAGCTTCCTGGCTGATCAATGTAAATGTTCCTCCAGTATTTTTTGATAACTGCATTCATCTTTCCATCAATTTTGACCAAATTTCCTGTTCCTTTGTAGCTCACACATCCCCAAAACATCAAAGATCCACCTCCGTGTTTCACAGGCCTTGTTGACTCCTCTCTATATGTACGCGTTCATGGTTGTGGCCAAAAAGCTCAATTTTGGTCTCATCACTACAAATGACTTTGTGGCAGAAGGTTTGAGGCTTGTCTCTGTGCTGTTTGGCATATTGTAAGTGGGATACTTTGTGGCATTTGCATAATAATGGCTTTCTTCTGGCGACTCAACCAGGTAGCCCAGCTTTCTTCAAGCACCTCCTTATTGTGCATCTTGAAACAGCCACACCACATGTTTTCAGAGTCCTGTATTTCACCCGAAGATATTTGTGGGTTTTTCTTTGCATCCCAAACAATTGTCCTGGCAGTTGTGGCTGAAAATGTAGTTGGTCTACCTGACCGTGGTTTGGTTTCAACAGAACCCCTCATTTTCCACTTCTTGATTAGAGTTTGAACACTGCTGATTGGCATTCGGAATTCCTTGGATATCTTTTTATATCCCTTTCCTGTTTTATACAGTTCAACTACCTTTTCCCGCAGATCCTTTGACAATTTTCCCATGACTCAGAATCCAGAAACGTCAGTGCAGCACTGGATGAAAGATGCAAGGGTCTGTCAGGATGGGACAAGAGACAGAACATAAATCATTTTATTAATTAACAAACTGTAACTTAAAGTATACCATGGACACAAGACGTTTTGTGGATTAAAATGGCCGTGGCCTTTTATTATAGGTTTAATATACCGTTAAAAACATATTCAACGAAACAGCAATTTTATAGACTTAGCTATTACCAGCTCAAGCCTTAATATCACACAGCAATCCCCTTTCTCAGAAATGGATTTAAACCACATAAATTAGGCCACGACAAGGGAGGGAGGGCGGGACGTCCTTCTTCTTCCAATTCCCCGCCGTCTGCTTCAATACTGACGTCTTATCTTTTCTTTTATAGGACCAAGCTCGTGCCAGGACCGTTACTTGTTATTTCCACCAATCATAGGTAAGTGTAACCGAAAAACACACATCTTTTTTTTTTTTTTTTTTTTAAACAATCATGCTTTATTATCATCCATTTGTCTGCCCTTGTCCCATATGTGCACGGAGGGGACATTCTGCCCCCCCATACACATTCAGTCCAGAAACTCATTGACCTTTTATACACACACACTAATTACAAGCAAACAGATCACAGGTGAGGATGGTTACCTTTAAAACCTATTCAAACCTCTTTGTGTCAACTTGTGTGCATGTTACCAGGCCAAAATCACCAGGGTATGTAAACTTTTATCAGGATCATTTGGGTAGTTTCTGTTGGCATTATGGTTTAAATAGAGTAAACACAGTTGATTGATAATAAATCGCTTCAGCCAAACACCAACCATGAGTGAAAGAAAAGATTTTGTGTTATCATTCATATTCTCTGAAAAATGGCCAAGAAATCATAAATTCTGCCAGGGTATGTAAACTTACGAGCACAGCTTTACCTGTGCTCGAATCTCAATAGCTTGTAAATGTATCAGATGCTAAAGGGGTTTGACCACATTAACAAATTCTGTATGGACCCTCTGCACACTGCTATGCACCCTTTCTAGCAAACAATACAATGGAAAACAGGGATATTTAGTCCACATTTATTGCAATACATGCCTAAGCTGACCTGCATCAAAGTAATCCCTCTTCTGGCCAGTCCTATGCTGCTCTGCCACTGCAAATGCCAACCTGGGGCATAAAGAGCCAAGGTTGGGGAGAGCTCAGGTCTGGTCACTGTCCTGCATTACAACTGAGACAAGATATACCTGTGCTCAGATCCCAATAGCTTTTAAATGTATTTAAACTATTAGGTGTTTGAGCACAGGTACGTTTTTTTCTCTGTTGTAACACAGGTCAGTGACCAAACCTGAACCTAGTCGCTCTCCCCCACCTTGGCTCTATATGCCCCAGGTTGGCATGGTGTCCACCGTAGCATTTGCAGTGATAAAGCAGTGTAGGACTGGCCATAAAAGGAGTTACTTTGACGCAGTTGGTCAGCTTAAACCACTTGCCGCCCGCCCACCGTCAAATTATGGAGGGACAGTGCGGCTCTCGTTCTGGATGGACGTCATATGACAGCGCACCCAAACAGCCGCTCCCGCGCAATCATGGTCATGGCGTGTTGCTAGGACACAGAGCGACCCCGATCTCTGTAAAGAGCCGCTGACTTAGCTCTTTAACCATGTGATCAGCTGTGTCCAATCACAGCCAGTCACATGGGAAGTAATCGGCTCTCACCACCTAACACTGACAGAGTGTGTGGTGAGGAGAGCCAATCAGAAGCATCTCCTCACAATGGACAGTAAGACAGGTAATTAGGGCACTGATCATCAGTGCCCTGATTACAATAAAGTGCCAGCAATCAGTGCACACCAGTATGAGCCCATTAGTGATGCCAGTCAGTGCTGGCTTTCAGTGCTGCCCTTCAGTCATGCTCATCAATGCCCATGAGTGCCACCCATCAATGCCCATCAGTGCCCATCAGTGCTGCCCATCAGTGCCGGCTATCCGTGCCGCCTATCAGTGCCCACTAGTGCCACCTATCAGTGCCCACCAGTGCCACCCATCAGTACCGCCTATCAGTGTTCATCAGTGCCACCTATCAGTGCCCATAAGTGCGACATATTAGTGCCTCCTCATAAGTGCCTCCTCACCAGCGCACATCAGTGAAGGAGAAAAATGACTTACAACATTTACTGACAGAAACTAAGAAAAACTTTTTCTTTTTCAAAATTTTCGGTCTTTTTTTTTTTTTAGTAAAAAATAAAAAATCCAGCAGTGATTAAATACCACCAAAATAAAGCTCTATTTGTGTGAAAAAATGATAAAAGTGTCATATGGATACAGTGTTGTATGACCGCGCAATTGTCATTCAAAGTGTGACAGTCCACCACCTCCTCTGCATGCTGTGGCTGGATAGCACGGGCAACATCACTAAACAGAGGAAATGATGCCCTGACTGAGGGCAGACCACATCCACCTTTGCCTATGGACACATACGCTGCTGGACCCCTTAGAGCCCGTTCACACAGGGGCGACTTGCGCTCCGACTTGAGTTGCCTCAAGTCGCCCCAAGTCGCTTGACATCTCAAATCCCATTGAAATGAATGGGAGCCGTCTTAATGTATACTACTGCAGTTGCTCCGACTTCAAAAAAGGTTCCTTCAAGGTGACTTCAACCCGGCTTGTGCCCATAGAATTCAATAGAAGTTGCCTCCAAGACGGACCCCCCCTCTATATTGAAGCAACTTTACAGTTTTTTTTTTTTAAGGCAACCCCCTCCCTTCCTTCTCTGATTCGGTCCTACATCGGGTCAAAGTCGGATCCGAGTTTGATCCCAACAATACTAGGCACCTGGTATGGGTTTTAAGAGGAACCCCAATGCCAAAAAAACTGCATAGGGTCCCCCCTAAAATCCATACCAGACCTTTATCCAAGCATGCAGCCTGGTAGGCCAGGAAAGGGGGTGGGGACGAGCGAGCGCCCCCCCCCCCCTCCCCTCCCCTGGACCATACCAGGCCGCATGCCCTCAACATGGGGAGTATGGATGCGTTGGGACAATGGGGGCTCTGCGTCCCCCACCTCAAAGCACCTTGTTCCCATGTTTATAAGGACAAGGGTCTCTTCCCGACAACCCTTGCCAGTGGTTGTTGGGGTCTGCAGGCGTTGGGGCTTATTGGAATCTGGAAACCCCCTTTAGGCATGTGCCTACAGGTTCCCTTCCTAAATGGGTGCCTGTCTGCATGAGTTTTTTTTATCTCTTTATATACAGACTGATCCTGATACACACAGAGCACAGACTTTAGATGATGGAAGATATCACAATTCTGGGACGAGGATCAGTCTGTAGAAGATTCCTCTATACACACACAGAGGGGTTCCGGGGAGAGGGCAGTAGATCGGCGGTATGTAGTACAGTGGGATCCCCTCTGGTGATCAGACCCAGAATGTCCTGGCACCTGGTCTCTATACACGGGGTACAGGGAGTGGATACATCACAGTGTGGGTCAGTGTGGTATATTAAGGACTTCAGTATTGGGTGCATCCAGTGCTCACAGCTCTACACCCATGGGATTGGGTTCCTCTCTGTCCAGTACTGGATCCATGCCACATGCTGCCCTATAATTCCCCCGGGACAGTGGCAGCGTGCTCAGTGTGATTACATCCACTCAGGGCTGGCTCTACCACTAGGCGGAGTAGGCGGCTGCATAGGGCGCACTGCCACCTAGGGCGCCTGGCCACTGTTGATCTGTCACTGGCTGCTCTGCATTGATTCATGTAAAAACTGACACTGCCTGATTGAGATAATGAGATTGTATTATCACATGCCATTTGCAAATGTATATAGAAATAGTGACTGATCTGCCAAATACCGCCCTGCCCCCGTGAGGCTGTATTTAATGGGCACAGTTGAAGCTGTATTTGATGGGCACAGGTGAAGCTGTATTTGATGGGCCCAGATGAAGCTGTATTGATTGGAGCAGGTGAAGCTGTATTTGATGGGCACAGGTGAGTCTGTATTGATTGGCGCTGGTGAAGCTGTAATTGATGGGTGCTGGTGAGGCTGCATTTGATTGGCACTGATCAGACTGGGCAGGGGAAAGGGGGTGGAGCTAAGGGGGGTGGCAAAATGAGATTTCGCCTAGGGTGTCAAAAATCCTTTCACCAGCCCTGCATCCACTGCACAATGTCCAATGTTCTCCGAGGACTGGGCTGGGATGGTATTGGTGGGGGGGTCCAGTCTGAGCTGTGTGCCACCTCACCCCCTCCATCTGCTAGACATAGCCAGCTCCCTTCCCTAAATGTGGGCCAGACAGAGCGGGGAGCTACAGAGGAGCCGGAATGAGATCAGGGGGGTGGATAGAGCCAGGATGGGATCAGGGAACGGATGGATCTGGGATGGGATCAGGGTGATGGATGGAGCTGGGATGGGTTTAGGGGATGGATATAGCCAGGATGGGATCAGGGGACGGATGGATCTGGGATGGGATTGGGGTAATGGATGAAGCCGAGATGTGATTGGGGAGATGGACAGAGCTGGGATGGGATTGGGGAGTTGGATAGAGCTGGGATGGGATTGGGGTGATGGATGGAGCTGGGGTTGATTTAGGGGATAGATAGAGCCAGGATGGGATCAGGGGACAGATGGATCCGGGATGGGATTGTGGTGATAGATGGAGCTGGGATGGGATTAGGGTAATGGATGAAGCTGGGATGGGATCAGGGAGATGGGTTGAGGCGGGATGGGATTGGTGTAATGGATGAAGCCGGGATGTGATCAGGGAGATGGGTGGAGCCGGGATGGGATCGGGGTGATGGATGGAGCCGGGATGTGATTGGGGAGATGGACAGAGCTGGGATGGGATTGGGGAGTTGGATAGAGCTGGGATGGGATTGGGGTGATGGATGGAGCTGGGGTTGATTTAGGGGATAGATAGAGCCAGGATGGGATCGATAGTGGTGTTAGGGTAGGGCCTAGGTAGACAGGGGACTAGGGTAGGACCGAGATAGATAGGGGATTTAGTTGGGGTCGAGGTAGGTAGTGGG
>BLSH010153030.1:192879-212264 GCA_018402905.1 Glandirana rugosa
AGACGAATGGTTGGTCGAACACTGGTCGGTTTGACTAGTCAGATTGTCAAACGCAACTTTTGCCCCCAAACCAATGTGTGTAAACGTTTACGTACGTATTCGATCTCCCGGGACCGTTCCGTGGGACAATGAAAATCAATAGATGGGGGACAGCCGCTGACTTTTTGTATGCTTGACATTGGTCAGGTAACACACTGACACCTTTGCAGCCATGGTGCTATGTGCTGGGTGTTCAGTGTGTCCTTGCACCTTTAAGCAGGGTTGGGCTCCCTCCAGCCAATCTGCCCTCCAGCTATCTCATCAGAATTCATGTGCTTCCATTGTGGAGCCTCTTATAAGTTAGAGGGAGGACTAAAAGTAACAGGGTGCCTTGCCAGGGCCCTCTAGCTTATGCATGCATTTGCAAATGTGTGTAACCAAACCCCCGTTTTCAACGCAAACTGTTAGACTGATCAGTTTGGCTGGTCACAAGCTGGTTGGTAAGCAGAGCTTAGAAATTTCCTTGGATTTTTTTCCTTGGCTGTTTCTTATCTCTGTATTTATGCAAAGGTTCACTAGTAATGTATACAGGGTTCAGTTAGAATCTACAGAGTGACTGTAATCACAGTTCTGAGGAATGACCAGCTAACGCAGTGTGATTGGGAAGGGCTTCTTATCTTTGAAGTACAGCATGCATGTATCCCTCCCTTTCAGGCTGGGTTCACACTATCCGACAAAAAAATGGTCCGACTTTGATCCTACTTTGCTGTGCGATTTACGGTCCTGCATAGGGTCAAAGTCGGACCATTTGTCTGTGAACAGGAACTTTGATCAAGAAAATACCAGGCACCTTGTGCTCTCAGGATCTTGAAGGGGAACTCCACGCCAATTTTTTAAAAAAAAACTGGCATGGGGTCCCCCTCCAGGAGCATACCAGGCCCTTTGGTTTGGTATGGATTTTAAGGGGAACCCCCACGCTGAAAAAATGGCATGGGTCCCCCAAAATCCATACCAGATGCTTATCCAAGCACGCAGCCTGGCAAACCAGGAAAGGGGGTGGGGACGAGCGAGCGCCCCCCCCCCCCCCGGAACATACCAGGCCGCGTGCCCTTAACATGGGGAGTATGGGTGCTTCGGGGCAAGAAGGGCTCTGTGCCCCCCACCCCAGAGCACCTTGTCCCCATGTTGATGAGGACAAGGGCCTCTTCCCGACAATCCTGGCTGTTGGTTGTCGGGGTCTGCGGGCGGCAACTTATCGGAATCTGGAAACCCCCTCTAACAAGGGGGCCCCCAGATGCTGGCCCCCCCACCCTATGTAAATGAGTATGGGGTACATCGTACTCCTACCCATTTACCTGGAAAAAATTTTTTACAAAAAATACACTACACAGCTTTTTAAAATATTTTATTAAATCAGCTCTGGCGTATTTTCCCCTCTCCGGTGTCTTCTTTCTTCGGCTCTTTTGCAGGGTCTTCCATCCTCTGCGGTGTCTTCTGCTCTTTTGCACCGTCCTCTTCCCTCTGTTCTTCCTCTCTTCTTCTTCTTCCCATGTTGACACAATGCGATCTCCTTCACGAATGCCCTCTCTGCTGTGTGCTGTGCCTTATATTGGCATGGGGCGTGGCCACCAAATGACATCACCCGGAGGCCCCTCCCCATATGATGTCACAGCTCCGCCCCAGGATGTGACAGGAGATCGCGTCGTGTCAACATGGGAAGAAGAAAAAGGAGAAGAAGGAAGGAAGAACAGAGGGAAGAGGACAGTGGAGAAGACCGGCAAAAGAGCAGAAGACGCCACAGAGAAGGAGAAGAAAGAAGACTCATCAGAAGATGGAAGACCCCGCAAAAGAGAGAAGACACCGGAGAGGGGAGAAGACCGCTGGAGCTGATTTAATAAAATATTTTAAAAACCTGTGTAGTGTGTTTTTTTTTGTACATTTTTTTTCCAGGTAAATGGGTAGGGGTACGATGCACCCCATACACATTTACATAGGGTGGGGGGCCCGCATCTGGAGGCCCCCTTGTTAAAGGGGGCTTCCAGATTCCGATAAGTCCCCGCCCGCAGACCCCGACAACCAACGGCCAGGGTTGTCTGGAAGATGCCCTTTTCCTCATCAACAGGAGGACAAGGTGCTCTGGGGTGGGGGGCGCACCCCTGCCCCGAAGCACCCATACTCCCCATGTTGAGGACATGCAGCCTGTTATGGTCCAGGGGGGGGGCGCTCGCTTGTCCCCACCCCCCTTTCCTGGCCTGCCGGGCTGCGTGCTCGGATAAGGGTCTGGTATGGATTTTGGGGGGACTCCACGCCGTATTTCAGCGTGGGGGTTCCCCTTAAAACCCATACCAGACCAAAGGTCCTGGTATGCTCTTGGAGGGGGACTCTGACATTGTCGGGATCAAAGTCGGATCCCTGTTCACAGACAAACGGTCCGACTTTGACCCTATGTAGGACCGTAAATCGCACAGCAAAGTAGGATCGTTTTTTTTGTCAGATAGCGTGAACCCAGCCTTAGATTGTCTGCCCTCATGCTGTAAAGCATGGAGGCACGCTCACGCACTCACTGTGTTCCGGGGGGGCCAGGGAGCGGGTAGGGAGGACTCGATGTCTGCTGGTTACCCGCGATGGCTCCCCCAGAGCGACAGAACGGAGGTCCTTGTATGTAAACACGGATATCCGTTCTGACAAAGGGGAAGGGCTGTGATCGCAGGATTCCTGTATATGGGAACCGTGATCACTCCCCTTCCCCAGCCAACCCAGCACCCATACAGTTAGAACACACTGAGGGAACACAGTTAACCCCTTAGCGCGCCCTCTGCAGGTTAACCCCTTCACTGCCAGTGACATTTATACAGTAATCATTGCATTTTCATAGCACTGATCGCTGTATAAATGCCAATGGTCCCAAAAAAGTGTCAAAATGGTCTGACATGTTCGCCGCAATATCGCAGTACCGCTAAAAATCGCAGATCGCCGCCATTACTAGTAAAATATATTTAAAAAAATAACCCCATAAATTAATTCTCATCATTTGTAAACACGGCAACTTTTCCGCAAACCAATCAATAAACACCGATTGCAATTTTTTTTTTTACCAAAAATATGAGGAAGAACATAAATCGGCCAAAACCGATGAAAAAAAAAGTTTTTTATATTTTTTTTGGATTTGTATTTTAGCAAAAAGGAAGAAATATTGTTTTCTTTTTGCAAAATTGTAGCTCTTTTTTTGCTTATAGCGGTGATCAGAAATGACGCAGAGGTGATCAAATACCACCAAAAGAGAGCTCTATTTGTGGGGAATAAAGGACGCAAATTTTGTTTGGGTACAACATCGCACGACCGCGCAATTGTCAGTTAAAGCGAAGAAGCAGTGCCGAATCGCAAAAAGTGCTCTGGTCCTAAAATGGAAAATCCTTCCAGAGCTGGAGTGGTTAAAAATGCAATTTACCTTCATTACACTGATACATTTTTATTTATTAATTTATTTATTTATTTGTTTCTTAATTGGAATTACTATTTTAGAAGCTATAAACCAGTATGTTTATTAAAGTAGTACATTTATTAAACAACACTCATGGCAAAAGAGCCTCCAAAAATGTTACAGCAAACATTTTGAATTGTGTACTTGTTTAATGTATACTTTTTAATTTTAATAATCAATTTTTACAAAATAATTTTCACAATTTAAAATAAAAGTCATCAAATACACATCTATCATAAATAGGAGAGGTAACATGTTCCCTCCTATGGTAATCCAAAGCAAATTCTACTAAAAGTGAATTTCAAAAACAAATGGCAGTTTGTAAACATGGAGCATTGATAACAGAACTATTTTGTCAAACTTTATTAGTAAATATTTGGTTGCAATGTTGGAAGACAAAGTTGTTGGAGAGAACCTAGAAGGAGAAGGTTTCTTTTTTTTTTACATTTTCAATATGTCATGGTGTCTCCTGTGATCTGTCCATTGGTGGTGAAATCATAGAGCCGCCAGGGTGTATGGAGAACTCAGGACTATCTGAACTAATAACTCCGATACCTAGAAAAAAGAAGAACAGGAAGTCATCCAGAATTCATTGGTTCCTCCATGTGAGATGCTTTCATACAAACTAATTAAAGAGAACTGTTATTGAGACAAGGGTTGCCACCTTTTCTTCAAGCCAAACCCCAACACTTTAGCGGTACACAGCATTTTTTTTTTAAAGAGGGGGGTAACACTGTGTAAAGAAGGGACTTTAATGTAAGGGAGTTTCTGCTCACCAAGCCTCCCACTCACATCAGAGTTCCCAGCATTCCCCCTTAAATCAGGGTTCTCAGAGCCCCCCTTACATCAGAGTCCACAGGGCACACCTTACATTTGGGTCCCACTTACCTTAGTGTACTCACTCACTCGGAGGCCAGAGAGAGGAGGCAGGGAGGGGGTGAGACTTCAGTCACAGACCTTGGATGGGGAGCTCACTCACCCGACGATGGAGGCATCGACACCTTTCATCCACAATGTATCTGCTGGTTGCTGAGCTTCAAACCTCCAGCCCACACATCCCTTTCCTGAGTCACAGCATGCCAGGGATTGGTGTGTGGGCGGGCAAGCAGATGGGTAGGGAGGGGAGGGGGAGGATCAGATCAAGCTCTCTCTCCTCTCCTTTCTGTGTATGGGGGTGGGGCCTGTGTGCACACCTATGCACTCTGCATTTATGGTACTCGGTTACTTAGGGAGCCACAGTCCATTCGGAATATTGTTAGGACAAAATGGGCTGAATCAAAACAATAAAGTGTAGGCAATGAATCAGGTCTCTAAAATCAATAGTTTATTGTGCCAGTAGCAAATTTGTGGTGAATAAAAATGACAGAGTCAGGGAAACCAATAATGAATAATAAGAAATGAATAATGATAAAAACCAACGATACCACAGAAAGCCCACGGGCATGAAGAGGGTTAACACTATCCGGAGGGCTCATTGGTGGAGCATGGAAGGGTGCCAAGAGCCATGCTGGGATGGATGGACGGTGTGAGGTGATGCACTAGTTGGCTGCTGGCTGGGGGCCAACCATGGCAAGATGCAGACGGTGATGGTGCCACGAATCGCGGGAGAGCATGGGACCGTCCCAAGCAAGGATGGAGGGTCGGGATGTCCACTGGACAGGGCCAAGCTGGTAGAAGGAGGGAGAGCCAGCGGGAATGCAGACCAGAAGCCGAGAGAGCTGAGTTGAGCCAGAGTTGTCAGGTGTGCCAGGATGCCATCAGCGCCAAGCCCAAGGTGCAGAGAGCCAATGCATGAATGAGCCAACGTGGAACGCAGGCTTTCCTTTGGCGTGATTACGCGTTTTGCATGCATGTGCTTTGTCAAAGTCACAAGACGAGCGGCAACGGATGTTATTTAACCCCAGCAAGGGGGCAGGGAGTGGGTAGAGCTGATTGGGGAGCATGGAGATATTTGTTAACCCCTCACTGCCCACAAAAGCCACAGGTACAAGCTCAATTGGAGTACTAATATTAATATAAGTAATTACAAAAGAAAATATGATGTTAATCAATTGGATTGATAACCAGAATTGACTAGAGAAAATATTACTAATTCAGTCTGAATATTGTGTCCTGGTTTCAGGTGGTCTGAAACCCGAACACACAATTCAATACCCGGACTATCCGAGTGAAGCCCCGATGGGTGGCAACCCTAATTGGGACAAGGATGAAGGCTGCCAGTGCTAACCATCTGAAAATGCTAGTTGCCTGGCTGTTTCTGGCCTTATTATTTTCAGAGTTACTGTCCAGAAATAAGCATCCAGCATGCAAAGTGTATGAGAAGCAGGGCCGTATTCAATATTGACTGGACCCTGGGCATACATTTTCTTGGACCCTCCCGAATTCACTTATCAACTATTTTCGGGAAGTAGGCTCAAGAGGCAGCTGCTTTGAGCCCCACAACAATGACTAGGCCCGGGGGCAGCTGCCCCTTTTGCCCTCTGTTGATGAGAAGTCATTGCCCCTGAACTGCATGCTTGTTGCAGGCCTCAGCACTGAAAGCTGAACCGTAGGAATGATTTTTATAGCATAGTTACATTTGTCCAGCCCCATTCAACTTCTGGGTCTCCAAATTGGCCACATGGCCTGAGCTTGCCCTTTATGCCTTGGAGGTGCTGGCCTGCCCTGCAGCCAGTGTATTGTCGGAACGTGTGTTTAGCATGGCAGGGGGCGTCATCACAGACAAGCGGAGCCGTTTGTCCACATCCAACATGGACAAGCCAACCTTTATTAAAATGAATCAGGCATGGATTCCACAAGACTTGTCTGTACCTTGTGCAGAATAAACATTTAGACCGGACTCACACAGCCATTTATATACTTCTTTTTTTGAATAGGCCTCAATACAAAAAAAAAAAATATCATGTTGGCTACCTCCTCCTACTCCTCTACCACCGCCACTTCCACCTACACTGCCATGGTCACGGCCTAGTCAACCTCTAGGCTCCTACTCCACATCCACCCCCTTCCCATTTTTTTATTTGATTTTAATTTATTTTCCCTATCCCCATTTTTTTGTAGGGCACTTGCCCTACTCTTACCCCCATTTTACTTCCTTTTGCAGCCCTCTAGGGCTTTCCAGGACTTTGTTACAGCCATTTTTGTGCCTAAAAGTTCGGGTCCCCATTGATTTCAATGGGGTTTGGGGTCCGTGCGAACGTTCGGGTTCTGTCCGGACCCGAACCCGGACTTTGTCCCGAATTTTGGCCGGACCAGCAGAACCCGAACTTTCAGAGGTTTGCTCAACTTTAGTCACGAATACAGTATTTGTACATTGAAATCATATCCCCTCTCAAGCGTCTCTTCTCCAGAGAGAATAAGTTCAGTGATCGTAATCGTTCCTCATAACTAAGATCCTCCAATCCCTCAATTAGCTTTGTTGCCCTTCTCTGAACCCTTTCCAGTTCCAGGACATCCTTCCTGAGGACTGGTGCCCAGAACTGGGCGGCATACTCCAGGTACGGACTCACCAGGGAGGGGGAGAATTATTGATTTATCCCTGGACAAAATCCTATGGACAAAATCATAAATTATAATATATATGAAAAAAATATATATAATATAATAAATAACTATAAATAATTATCAAAAACAATAATATAATAATAAAAAAATTATTCAATAATGTAATCCTAGTCAAAAACACTGAAATTTGCTGAGTTGCAGAATTGTCGCTGTCGTCACTTTCAGTGTCTGATGATGAATTTCCCCACCAATCAGTATCACTCAATTCTGCAAATGATTCTTATTTACTATCGCTGTTTTCTAGCCGATCAAAAAACTGCTTTTGAGGTAAAGGGGCACTTTTTGGTTGCCATGGACGTTCTCAAGTTTCCAGGCAGAAAGAATGGCATATATAATATAAAAGTGCATGCAGGGCACTGGGCAAACCACTAGGGCAAAGGGGATGTGAAATGATTTCATACGGTAATGTAATCTTACAGATCACAGTGTACTGTATGTATTGTGTGTGTTTCACTATTCGCATTTGCCGCTGGACTCCGCCCCGTGCGACGAAACGCTCGCAGGGGACGGAGCCTGGAAACCAGAGCCATTGGGCGAAAGATTCCACCGGAGGACACAGCGTTGGGGACATCGCAGGATCCAGGGGACAAGGTAAGTAACATTGCCTGGATCCAGCGATGTGATCCCGAGTGTGGGTCAGGTTTACCGCTATTTGTAATGGAAATTCACCCCGAGCCACACTCGGGAAAACCGCCAGGGAGGTTAACTTACGAGCCTGAACCAGGCACCTTGTTATTGTCGTATAGGTGGAGACCGATAGCCCAGCATCTTCTATCATATTTAAAAGACAAATGCCTGGATCCAACCCTAATTTTATTCCCAATACACTATTTAGAATGTCTACTACCTCCTGCCAGTAATGATGAAGTTTAGGGTATCTCCACAATGTGTATATAATTTGCCGGACCTTTATTACATCTAGGACACAGGGGTGTATCCCTACGATGCCATTTAAATAATTCCTTGGGTGTGAAATATGACCGGTGTAGAATGAACAATTGGGTTAATATTTGCCTTGTAGACAAAGAAACCAGAGGAATTGAGGATAGTGCCAAAGCCCATTGATCATCCGACACAGATCCCATATCTTGTGCCCATTGGGCCCTTGAAGGGATATCTACTGATTCTTGAAACTTATGTAATACGGTATTTAATCTAGAAATGAGACCCTGTTTATTTTCCTTTATATCCAACAATGAGGTTATGCTCTAACGAGCAGGTCCCTCTGATTCTTACTGTATTTATGTGTATTGTATTTGTACTGTCTACCCTCATGTTGTAAAGCGCTGCGTAAACTGTTGGCGCTATATAAATCCTGTATAATAATATTAATTGTGGAGATCCTGAGTTTTAATTCTAAAGAGTGGGCCTGCAATTGAATAGCATCCCTAAGTTGTAACTATTGAAAAAATCTCTGCTTCATATGACAGTTGGGTTTAACCGCTTGCCATACGTGGCTCTGCCCCGTGAATCGCCGCTTATAGTCGTCATTTTAGTGCCCACCGCACGCTCCCCGAGCGGGGCCATGGGTCGGGCGACTCGCGATGCCCTGTGACAGAGCCAAAATGGGGAACCTCCAATGGCGGTTTCCCGTTCTGACAGGCAGCATGGCAGAGATCTACTGATCCCTGTTACTGGGATCAGTTAGATCTCTCTGTGCCAGCCCAGACCCCTCCAGTTAGAACACGCCTAGGGAACACATTTAACCCCTTTATTGCCCCCCCGCAGGCTAACCCCTTCACTGCCAATGACATTCATACAGTAATCAATGGATATTTCGCTGTATAAATGTTATTGGTCCCAAAAAAGTGTCAAAAATGTCCGACATGTCCGCTGCAATATCGCAGTCCTGATAAAAATCACAGATCACCGCCATTACTAGTAGAAAAAAAAATCGTAAAAACACCAGAAATTAATTCTCATGGTTTGTAAACGTGGCAACTTTTGTGCAAACCAATCAATAAACGCTGATTGCTATTTTTTTTACCACAAATATGAGTAATATAAATCGGCCAAAACCGATTAAATATCTTTGTTTTTTTTTTTTTGTTTTTTTTGGATTTGTATTTTAGCAAAAAGTAAGAAATATTGTTTTTTTTTTTTTAAATTGTCGCACTTTTTTGTTTATAGCGGTGATCAGAGATGACACAGAGGTGATCAAATACCACCAAAAGAAAGCTCTATTTGTGGGAAAAAAAGGACGCCAATTTCGTTTGGGTACAACGTCACATGACCGCGCAATTGTCAGTTAAAGTGGCGCAGTGCCGAATCGCAAAAAGTGCTCTGGTCCTAACATGGGAAATCCTTCCGGTCCTTAAGTGGTTAACTGACAATTGCGCAGTCGTGCAATGTTGTACCCAAATAACATTTGTGTCTTTTTTTCCCACAAATAGAACTTTCTTTTGGTGTATTTGATCACCTCTGTGGTTTTTATTTTTTGCACTAGAAACAAAGAATGACCAACAATTCTGAAAAAAAAACAATATTTTTTACTTTCTGCTATAAAACACATCCAATAAAAAAATGTAAAAAATCTAATTTTGTCATCAATTTAGGCCAATATGTATTCTGCTACATATTTTTGGCAAAAAAAAAAAAATCCCAATAAGCGTATAAGTTACGGCGTCTACAAACTATGGGATATCTTTATTTATTTATTTTTGTTTTTACTACTAGTGGCGGAGATCAGTGACTTATAGCCTGACTGCGACATTGCGGTGGACAAATTGGACAGATAACTGACACTTTTGAAACTTTTTGGGGACCAGTGACACTAATGTGAGTCACTGTACTAATGACACTGGCAGGGAAGGGGTTAATACCAGGGACGAGCAAAGGGTTAGATGTGAGCCTAGGGAATGCTTAATACCTGTGGGGGGGGTTCTTTAACTACTGGAAAACATGGATCAGTGTTTCTGCTTCACAGAAACACAGGATCCATGCCTTCTGTACTCACGGAATGAAAGTCTGCCTTGTTTACATAGACAGACTGTAATTCTGTCAAAGTAACGAACGATTGGCAGGTCCCGGTGGACATCGGATCTGTGGGACCCACTGATCAGCTCCAGCTGTGTAAAATCACAGCGGGAGTGAGCCACTGGCAAGGCGCATGCTCACACCCAAACCAGGAAGTGCAGAATCACATATACAGTTAGGTCAATATCATAGGGGTGCGCACATAGGATGGCAGGTGTGCCCAGGCACACCCTAATCACCCTGTACTGTGCAGATTCCCCCTGCTGCCTGGCAGCAGAGAAAGGGACGGAGGAATCTCTGTCCTCAGTCCCTTTCTCTGCCCCAAAAGTGAGACATCAGAGGTCTGTTTAGACCCCTGATATTTCCCCAAAGTCCCTCCAGCAGGGCTCCTAAATAAAATTGTAAAAAAATATATATATAATATTGTAAAAAAAACTAAATTGTAAAAAAATAAATAAAATATAATAAAAATAAACTACTGACACCGATCTCTGCCCTTCTGACATATATACACACACTCATGTGTGTTTGCGCTTTGTGGTGCACACCATAATGCAATAGGCTGCACACACCCATGGTCAATATATATTTGTACGAAGGCACAATTTTTACATTTTTGTTTTCTTTTTAAGGTATTTACCAAAACATAATCAAGCTTTAGTTATAGAATGCATGTGGGCTGAAAGTGCACACTCTCAGGTTTAATTTGAGGGTAAGTACATCCAAATCAGAGGAAGGGTTTAGGAATTACAGTCACCCCCCCCCCTTTTTTCAAGGGACCAAAAGTAATTGGTCAATTGAATCAAAAGCTGTTTCATGGCCAGGTGTGGGCTACTCCTTTGTTATTTCTTCATCAATTAAGCAGGTAAAAGGTCTGTGGTTGATTCTAAGTGTGGTATTTGCATTTGGAATCTATTGGTGTGAACATACATCATGCGTTCAAAAATTAAACAAATCCATCAGAGAGATCGCAGCAACATTAGGAGTGGCGAAACCAACAGTTTGGTACATTCTGAGGAAAGAAGAACGCACTGGTGTGCTCAGCTACATAAAAAGGCCTGGACATCCATGGAAGACAACGATGGTGGATGATCGCAGGATCCTCTTTATGGTAAAGAAAAACCCATTCACAACATGCAGTGAAGGATGCTCTCCAGGAGGTGGGGGTATCATTGTCAAAGTCTACAATCAAGAGAAGACTTCGGGATAGCAAATACAGAGGGTTCACCACAAGGTGAAAACCATTCATAAACCTGAAGAATAGAAAAGTCAGATTAGACTTTGCCAAAAAACATCTAAAAAAGCCAGACCAGTTCTGGAAAAGCATTCTTTGGATGGATGAAACTAAGATGAATCTGTACCAGAATGATGGGAAGAAAAAAGTGTGGAGAAGGCTTGGAACAGCTCATGATGACACAACGTCATATGTAAAACATGGTGGAGGAAGTGTAATGGCATGGGCATGCGTGGCTTCCAGTGGCACTGGGTTGTTGGTGGTTATTGATGATGTGACAGAAGACAGAAGCAGCCGGATGAATTCTGCAGCATTTAGAGAGATACTGTCAGCCCAGATTCAGCCAAATCCAGCAAAGTTGATTGAATGGCACTTCAAAGTACAGATGGACAATGATCCAAAACACACTGCAAAAGCAACCCAGGAGCTCTTGACGGAAAAGAAGTGGAATATTCTGCAATGGCCGGCTCAAAAACAACTCGATCTCAACCCAGTTGAGCATTTCACTTGCTAAAGGCAAAACTAAAGGCAGAAAGAGCCACAAACAAAGAACAACTGAAGACAGCTGCAGTTAGAGCCGGGCAAAGCATCAGAAAGGAGGAAACCCAGTATTTGGTAATGTCCATGGGTTCCAGACTTCAGGCAGTCATTAAAGCCAGTAAAGGGTTCTCAACAGAATATTAAAAATGAACATTTTACTTTTGATTGTATTCATTTGTCCAATTACATTCAAGCCCCTGAAAATGGTGGGGATTGTGTACAAAATGGTTGCAGTTCCTAAAATATGTACTTGATATTTATGGTCAACCCCTTGAATTAAAGCTGAAAGTCTGCACTTCAAATTAATTTGGATTGTTTCATTTTAATTTTATTCTGGTGTCATACAGAGCCAAAAGTATGAACATTGTGCCTGTGTCCAAATATAGATGAACCTGTATATACTGTATACGTGATTCTGCACAGAGTGGCTGCCCTGTAGCAGTAAATCAGCCATGAGGCGGTCGGGAACCGGTTAATATGTATATGTGAAATAAAAATTTTAAGTTTTGTATTTAAAGATTTTGAAATATTTTATGCAATTATTCTTTTGAGCGTTGCAAAGTATAAAATCTCATTTCATTGTATGCTATTTTGTCATATGGGAGGGCAACACGTTAGCACTCCTTTGTGTGCCCAGTGTGTCTCCAATCTTACATATACCTGATAGATAAGTACAGCCACCCTCCATCACCCCTGAGATACCACAAAATGGCAAGTTCAAAAGCCTGCTCAGTGCATTGGAGTAGTTCCTGACCAAAAGGTTCCTGATGGTCCATACCATTGCTTCCAGGTCCTGTTTTTCATATCCTGATTCCTATTATGGTTACCTCTCCGGGTTGTCCTCTGTTTTCTGTAATATGACTCTGTCTGTCCGCTACCTGCCTCTTCCAGTGATATGACCCCATATATCTGCTGCTAGCACTGCACGTCTGGCTGTCATATAAGTGTAGCCATGACCCTGACCCCCGAAGGCCCAATGATGACCTCCAGAGCCAGGGACAGCTGACATCCATCTTCATAGGGCGGGTTACTAGGCATGGTGGGTGCAGATAGAAGAATTTAGTTGGGCGCCATACACTTTGATGATGCAGAACAAAAGAGATTTTTTTTCCTCTTCAAGAACTGGGGAGAGGGGGTTAGGGCCAGGACACCCTTTGGATAGGTGCAAAAGCACTTAGCAGACTCCGGGACTCACAGAATAGGACTCTAATGTAGCTGTACAGTCCCGCAGGCCTTCCAACTGAACTGTGCTGGCCAAAAATTATTTCCTTGAATATTGAACTTGTACTTCTGACTTCAACACAGATCATTACACATACCAAGCTTGGTATCCCCTTTGTATAGACCTTGTCTGCATCTCGCAGCCTCCCACTGCAGTTTTGTGAGCTTAGGCTTACAGTCTCTTAACATGACCTCTTGGACTCCCACTGCCACTGGGTCCCTTGAACTTCACACAGCCAACCACTGTACCTTCTGAGTGTCCCCACGCTGACCTACTGGGTCCCTTGCTCAGCTCTTCAGCCCAACTGCTGAACTCTCTTGCAAGTATCACTCCCTCTATCTGGCTGGGTTCCTAGCTTGACTTCCGCAGAGACTTTCCTAACTTTTACACCGTCCCCGTTTAGTGAAAAAGGCTGCTCTGGTTCTTTCTCTCAGACTCTGAACTCTGGCCTCTGATAACAGAAGCATTGTCCCTTGAGGGCGACAGTTTCCCCTTTACCTCTGACCCTGGTTCACACTTTGCCTCTGGCGACAAGAATGGTTGTCCTCCGCTAGCAACTCTGTCCCTTCACCTCCGACAAAGATGGGTTCCCTGGCCGGCAGAACCTGTGCAACTTGGTTAGGCTTCCAACATGAAGCCCCAACCCCATGCTGCTGCTTCTTGTCCTGGGTAGGCCTCAGACTACCTAGCAACCAAATGCTCCTGGATAGGCCCCAGGCTTCTGGCCTAGCAGCCGGGAGCTTTCAACACACGTCCACCCAGACAGCCATCCAGGTGATACAGAACAGCAATCACCTGACTCATCCCAAATAAATGGGCTCTCCCAGCAGGCTATGGGGCCCAAGAAAACCCCTGCCAACTGACTAGAGCAGCCTATCCATTCATATTCCAAGTTCATATACACCTTATCATTCCAATGCCATAAGCAGCAGTGCCACCCAATGGCAGAGGAGAGAGCTGCATCAAACTCAGAGTTAGGAAAAGAATCAGGAGATCTCCTAACAACTGGCAAGGCTAATTACCACCCAGCAAACTAAATTTGACACCATCCCTGTTCTAAACCAGGGTGCTACATAAGACTTGCTTGCTCCCTGATCAACCTTCTGTCTGTACCATGACCTCTACTTTGACCTTGTAACTATTTGATGACCTCCTGCCCTGATTCTTGTCCGTTTATAAATGTCTCCTATCAGCTTTTGCCAAAGGGGCAAATCAGGACCCCAACCCTTTCACTTTATAATAAAGCGTAACATAATGTTGTTGACTCACGTCGGTGGTATCACGCATCTGCCAACCTTTCCAAAAGGTGTACAGCACCAGACCATAACCCATCATCTTCAAGACCAATCGATTCTAAATTAAATCAAATTAAATGAAACACAGTTATTTAAATAACATACAAAACTAAGGGAAAATAATATTATGATTGTACACAAATGGGAACGGGCACGATTGACTAGGAATTTACTTACCAAATGGGATCGGCGCCTATTATGAGGGAAGCTGAAAGCTAGAAACCAAAAGGCAGGAAGGGCAGCCTACAGCAACAAAAACAAGGACAAAAAATTATAATACAAATCATTCTATTTTAATTAAATATGTATAACTACTGAAACCAATGTCCGATAAAACCTGGTGGGTTTTTTTTTTCTGTAAATTGGTTGATGGTCTAGTAGTTCTTAGTGCTTTGACATAAAATATACAGAGTAGCTATACTATATTGCCAAAAGTATTGGGACATTTGCCTTTACACGCACATGAACTTTAATGGTATCCCAGTCTTAGCCCGTAGGATTCAATATTGCGCTGGCCCACCCTTTGCAGCTATAACAGCTTCAACTCTTCTGGGAAGGCTGTCCACAAGGTTTAGGAGTGTCTATGGGAATGTTTGACCATTCTTCCAGAAGCGCATTTGTGAGGTCAGGCACTGAGGTGCAGGAGAAGGCATGGCTCACAATGTCTGCTCTAAATCATCCCAAAGGTGTTCTATTGGGTTGAGATCAGGACTCTGTGCAGGTCAGTCAATTTCCTCCACCCCAAACTCGCTCATCCATGTCTTTATGGACCTTGCTTTCTGCACTGGTCCAAATCATTTGGTGGAGGGGGGATTATGGTGTGGGGTTGGTTTTCAGGGGTTGGGCTTGGCCCCTTGGTTACAGTGAAGGGAACTCCAAAGGTGTCCACATATGAAGCCATATTGGACAATTTCATGCTCCCAAATTTGTGGGAACAGTTTGGGGATGGCCCCTTCCTGTTCCAACATGGCTGTGCAGCAGTGCACAAAGCAAGGTCCATAAACAGGAAGTGAGAGGAAATCCCTGAAAATTAAAATTAAACTAGAGTTCTCATTGGAAGATTTTCCCTATATTCCTGTTCTGGTGACAACCCAAAATTTGAGATTTGCTTTCACTTTTGCTGATAACAGTAAACATTAAAAATAGAGAGGATGAATCTTCCCAATGGGGGCACAGGTGTTCTAATCTCCCTCCACTACAAAAAAAAAAAAAAAAAAAGGTCTTTAACTTCTTCATATCTGCACTATAGCCGAATCAGCTGATCACAGATCAGAGTAAGGGGCCAGTCCCGGCCCCTTACCACGTGAACAGCTGTCAGCCAATGATGACTGATCACGTGATGTAAACAAAAGATCGGTGATTGTTTTGTCCTCGAGGGAAAAAAAAGCCGATCACCGCCGGCTTCTGCCAGAGGGACATTGGTCCCTCGCACAGAGAGCCACGGATGGCTGTCTGTGCCCACCAGTGCTCCCTGCCAGTGCCACCTATCATTACCTACCAGTGCCTACAGTGCACCTACCAGTGCCCAGCAGTGCCACCTACCTTTGCCCAGCAGTGCCACCTATCAATGCCCACCAGTGCTGCCAATCAATGCTCATCAGTGCCTCATCATCAGTGCCACCAATCAGTGCTGCCTTTCAGTGTCACCTACCAGTGTTCATCAGTTCCACCCATCAGTGCCACCTATCAGTGTCGCTTATCAGTGTCACCTATCATTGCCCATCAGTGCCACCTATCAGTGCCCATCAGTGCCACCCATCAGTGCCACCTCTCAGTGCCCATCAGTGCCACCTCATCAGTGCCCATTATTGCCACCTATCAGTGCCCATCAGTGCTGCCTTATCAGTGCAGCCTATCAGTGCCCAAAATGTCGGTCTTTTTTCGTTTTGTAGCAAAAAATAAAAAACCCAGCAGTGATTAAATACCCCCAAGAGAAATCTCTATTTGTGGGAAAAAAATTATAAAAATTTCATTTGGGTACAGTGTTGCATGACCGTGCAATTGTTATTCAAAGTGCAACAGCGCTGAAAGCTGAAAATTGGTCTAGGCAAGAGGGGGGGTTTAAGTACCCAGTAAGCAAGTGGTTAAATATACTGTACTTTAAGTCACACATATTAATGGCTTCCCATCCCTAGGCCGTTCATAAATGGCCTAAGGTTGAAGTGATTATATCGAGATCACGGTTGAGGCTACAACCATGATCCCAGTATATTTTTTTTCAGCCAACGATTCTGTTTTATGTAAAAGTGATCTGAGGGGGGCGTGGTCTGGACCCGGGCTAAGATGGCTGCTTGAGCTCTTTACTCCTGCTCCTCGAGGTCCAGCTTTTGCCTAAAAGAAGGAGTTATTCTGCCTGCCCATGGGAAAAACTGATAGGAAAACCTCAGCATCATGCTCCCGCTCGCCCAGGACACCAGGCACACAGCTAGATTGTAATATACCAGAGTTTTTCCGGTCTCAGCCTAGAGACAGCATGGCCCCTTCAATTGTCTCTTCTTTGGCGTCTACCCATGAGTCAAATCCTGGGAGCCTACACCTAGCAGGAGCTCATGGCATATTACACTCTCAGATCATAATGCAGAAAAGGATCTCAGACCACTGTTGGAGCTGCTCCGCTCGAGGGAGATAACCTATAGATGGAGATTCCCTTTCTGCCTGTTGGCTACAGCTGCGGACCATACCGCAAACCTGCTAGTTCCCGAAGATCTCCAATCCTTCTGTGACACCCTAAACATCACAGCGCCAGATCTGCCTGAATGGTCAAGCGGATATCGCCTACCAATCCCGCCGTCGGTACTATCGTTGGAGGAAAGAGGTTACCAAATCTCCAGAAGTCGCAGAACCTCTCCTTTTACCTCACTGGCACCAGCAAACAGACTCACACCAGGAGGAAACAGTCTTCCTGCCTCCCCAGCTCACCACAAGGCGCGCAGAGACTGCAGCTAAAACTGATGGCCCCACTAAACCAAGCATGCAGCTGACTGACATCCAGCAGAGACTCATCTGTGTCCCTATCCTTCATGTAGCTCCAGAAAACGGTGGGGACTGGCTCCAGATTACGTGGGGAGAGAAGCCATATCACTAGTAGACACCCTGAAAGCTGGGTAAATGCAGATGTCTCCTATTGACACTAAAGGCTAAAGGTGCCATATGTCTCACTATACCTATCACTGCACTGCACCTATTTCTGATGGTTCATGGACCACCATTAAGTGGTCTTTACACACAATGTTCTACTGATGTGTTGATCCAGTGAATAACCCGAAGTGCTCTCTTAGACACTCGGTTAATGTTCTGTTGATATATAGTGAATCTTTTATGTTGTTATAGCAGACATAACGGATATCGAACTGACACCGAGGTCAGCTGTGTCAAATACACCAGGATCAAAACACCATTCTCTCCAAGGGATAGCCTAGCAGAAGGGTAGTACGCCTGACCCATTCACCTCTCATACGGCTCAGACACATCACTACTCCGAAGACTCCGGGCCTATTCGACCAGTAGACCATTTATGCAGCTACAGTTAAAACAATATTGGGCAAAGATTAGCTGGGTCATTTTAAATACAATGAAAATGCAAACAATTTTTGTTAAAACAAATTAAATATTGAAACAAATTAAATAAAGAGGGGGTGAGAGAGAGGGGAGGGTGAGAAAAACACTTACATATCAATGCAACCGCAATTTACATATCAATCATGTGTATACTGCACACAGAGCAGGGGTTGGCAGCATTAGTGACTCACTCACACCACTGGGCTGGGCCTATCTTAAGGAAGAGGCCTGGAGCTGCAGCTCCAATAGCCCTATGTTAATCCTGCCCTGCTTAAGAGTATAGTCTACACATGACCCGTAACCCATGTACTGACAACTTAAGCTTGGATCGAACTTCCACATAGTTTTCCCAGTTTCACAATACCTTAACAAACTAATAAACTCCTTATGGCTCTCACTCACACAGCAGATAATCCCCATAACATGCTGACCTTATCCGGACGTTTCCTTATCAGGGGGGCTTAGCTAGTCTAGGCCCACCACCGGATTACACACTCCATTTACAAACTCACTCCACGTCTTCCACTTCTTCTCAAGTGGCCCTCTCGAGCAAGCCTTCTCCTACTTTACCCGCACGAATACCTGCCATAGGGACCCCGCCAACAAACATGCCCCACCCAACCTTCCCGCAATATCTGGTCACAGATAAAGCTGCCTTACGTGGAAACTCAAGGACCCTCTCTTTCCAAGCATCATGACTTCCTCCTTGCAAAAGAATGCCCAAGCTGTTTTGAAGGTGGTCTCCCTAAATGTCAAGGGGCTCAATAAACAGGAGAAACAATTGCAACTTTTAGCCGACATGCGTAGCCTAAAAGCGAGTGTTCTCTTCTTACAGGAGACACACTTCAGAACTGACAACATCTCCAAACTACATAGTTTGACCTTCCCCATAGTATACCACGCAACTAATGCAGAATCCAAAACCAAGGGTGAACCATCATGATCGTCAAACACCTACCATGTCAGATAGCTGACTCCCTCGCTGATCCTGAGGGTCGGTATATCTTCCTAAAGGGCACCCTCTGGAACAGACCAGTAACCTTTGCCAATCTATACAGCCCTAGCAATGCACAGGTGAGCTTTTTCAGAAGGATAACCCATCTGCTAGCCACCTTTCAACCCAGTGCCCTCATCCTTGGGGGAGATTTTAACCTAGCTCTCAAACCCACAGAGGATACATCCTCAGGCACCTCTTCGGTGCCCTACAGAACTATTAAGAAATTTACAACAAATTTAGCAACAATAAAGGAACCACTATAAACATACTACAACCCGAGTACCACAGGGTTCCTAAAATAACACAGAGCCAACCCTTCATATAGACAAGACAGACCAGAGAGAGGCATTTGTCGGCGGGGTTCCCTGGACAGGTCAACCTCTCCTGCACTCAAACCCACACCTCCACTTTTCTCTCTGCACTCTCAATTTCTCAATTTACTAGCCCTTTTACCATCCATTTACAGCGGGGGGGGGGGGGGGGGGGGGGGGGGGGGGGGGGGGGGGGGGGGGGGGGGGGGGGGGGGGGGGGGGGGGGGG
>BLSH010153030.1:229525-242340 GCA_018402905.1 Glandirana rugosa
GCCCCCCCCCCCAGGCAGAGGTGTGTGACACTGTTCAGACATAAGCAGGTGACCTTCTACAATTCCACGACCGACACATAGGTCCTACTCCGAACCTCGCGCCCTCCGCCTCCGCGTCCAGGCACTGCAGTGAACGACACGCTGCGCGAAGTATCCGCTTTTGCCGGGTCCACTGTCACTCCGGCGCGGAGAAGGAGTCCGTTCCTGGAACGGACTCCTTCTCCGCGCCGGAGTGACAGTGGACCCGGCAAAAACGGATACTTTGCGCAGCGTGTCGTTCACTGCAGTGGACCCGGCAAAAGCGGATACTTTGCGCAGCGTGTCGTTCACTGCAGTGCCTGGACGTGGAGGCGGAGGGCGCGAGGTTCGGAGCAGGACCTATGTGTCGGCCGTCGATGGACGAATACAGACTTGTCACAGTGTGTGGAGACGGACCCCCCCCCCCGCTGCAGAGCATCCCCAGTGACGCCACTACGGACTGGCTTTCCATGCTGCTTATCCCTCTGCACTTTGTGAGTGTTTTTATACCATTGCTAATTAATGTACTTTTAAATATTGCACTTAGAGGCTTCCCCTGTGTCTCCTCCTCGGCATCACGGCAGCCGTGTGTCTCCTCCCTTCTCATCCTACGCCAAGAAGATCGCTTCTCCTTTCAGCCAATCAGGAAACAGATCTCATCAATGTGACAGTAGCTAATATTTATTCCCTATGGACACACAACTGGGTGAGCTCTGGGCTTTTTTGAAGCCTATTAGAGCCTCAGGTTCTAATCACATGCTTCAAAAAAAAAGCCCCATTGCGTCCTGCCCCCTAATCTACATGCGGGCTACCAGACGCATGGATAGGGGGGCAGCGCCCCTGCGCCCTGCATTATGGGCCTCCACTGGTACTGGGCTAGATTTGCAGCAGAATCTTTTTGAAAGGAGGCCTTCACATCAAACCTTAGAAGCTTTTTAGCTTGAAAGATAGACTTTGAATTACTAAAGGCAAATAGACTGTGGACTCTGCAAGTGCAATTGCTCCAGAGCTTAGTAAATGAGGGGGAGCTTTGCTGACTTCCATCATCCAATCACGTGCAAGCAAAAATGCTGTTTACTTATTTTCCTTGCACGTGATTGGGTATTTATTGTAAAGTGAAGCTTTACCTCATTTAGTAATCCCTTCAGCAACTCCACTATTAAAATGCAAGTCTATTATTAAATCAACCACATAAGCCCTTTCAGGAGTCTAAGCATAGTTGCCAACCATCTGTATTTTCATGGACAGTTACACCCCCATCGCCACCATTTGTCGCTGTCAAGTTTATTGGTTGCAAAGATCATCTGGCATCCTAACAACCAAGGAAGTGCTTGCCCCAGGCCCCAACATTCAGAGGAGGAGGAGGGGGGAGCTTCTTCCTCCAGAGTACAGACCTTCTCCGCCTCATAGGGCTCCTTCTCCCAGCCTCCACTGTGCTGAGAATGGGATTCTAAGTTGGAAGGGACACTGATGCAAGTGAAAGTGGGGACACTGAAGTAAGGGGGAGTGGGGAAACTGCTTTAAGGCAGTGGTTTTCAACTCCGGTCCTCGGGACCCACCAACAGGCCAGATTTTAAGTATTACCTTGGGGAGATGCAGACTAGAATACTGCAATCACTGAGCAGCAAATTATATCACCTGTGAGGTATTTCAGTTATCCTGCAAACCTGGCCTGTTGAGGGGTCCCGAGGACCGGAGTTTAGAACCAGTGCTTTAAGGGGAGAGAGGAGACACTGGTGTAAGGGGAATGTTTGGGATTGTGATTTAACCACTTCAGCCCCGGAAGGATTTCCCCCTTTAGGACCAGAGCCCTTTTTGCGATTCGGCGCTGCGTCGCTTTAACTGACAATTGTGCAGTCATGCGACGTTGTACCCAAACGAAATTTGCGTCCTTTTTTTCCCACAAATAGAGCTTTCTTTTGGTGGTATTTGATCACCGCTGCGTCATTTCTGATCGCCGCTATAAACAAAAGAAAAGCGACAATTTTGCAAAAAAATCCAAATTTCTTACTTTTTGCTAAAATACAAATCCAAAAAAAAACCATAAAAAAACATTTTTTTTCATCGGTTTTGGCCGATTTATATTCTTCCTCATATTTGTGATAAAAAAAATTGCAATCCGCGTTTATTGATTGGTTTGCACAAAAGTGGTTGCGTTTACGGATGATGAGAATTAATTTCTGGGGTTTTTATTTATTTATTTTTTTTTACTAGTAATGGCGGCGATCTGCAATTTTTAGCGGTACTGCGATATTGCAGCGGACATGTCGGACCATTTTGACACTTTTTTGGGACCATTGGCATTTATACAGCGATCAGTGCTATAAAAATGCACTGATTACTGTGTAAATGCCATTGGCAGTGAAGGGGTTAACCTGCAGGGGGCGCTCTAAGGGTTAACTGTGTTCCCTGGGTGTTCTAACTGTGGGGGGACTGCCCTAGCTGGGGAAGGGAAGTGATCACAGCTTCCATGTAGAGGAAGGCTGTGATCACAGCCCTTCCCCCCTCACAGAACGGCAGTCCGTGTTTACTTACATCGGGGGCATCGCGGGTGGCCGGCAGAGATCGACTCTGCCGCACCCGCTCCCTGGCCCTCCCCGGACACAGTGAGCATGCGGGCGCGCCTCCGACGGCGCGCGCGCGCCTCCGACGGCGCGCGCGCGCTCACTGGGCTCGATCTTGCAGCCGCTGTCATATGACGGCGATTTGCGCAGGAGAGCCAGCTTGTCGCCGTCAGATGCCGACCGGCGGTCGGCAAGCGGGTAAGGAGGAACTCTGTGGACTCTGATGTAAGCAGGAACTCTGATGTAAGGGTGGAGCTCTGAAATTTCCTATGTAAGGGGTGACTTTGCGGACTCTTATCTACGGAGGAACACTGGGGTCTCTGTTGTAATGGAGAATCTGGAGAATGGTTGTCTGGCTATCATGTTGTTTCAGGAGTTTAGGAATAGACCCTTAGGACTTGTTCACATTTACTGCAAACTGTGGGTCAGAAAGGCACATGGTTTTCAAAGTGCGTGTTCAGCGCAATGATAAGGCATCTTGCTGCAAGTAGCAATTTGGAAGCTTGTGGTCACAGTGCACTGCAAGCAACTGTAGATGACTTAAAGTAGATGTAAACCCAACCAGGCACTTCCTGTTCTAGCACCCCCCGTGGCAGGAAGTGAGGGTAAATCCTATGGGAGTACAAGCGACAATAAAATATTCAACAAAGATTCTTTGACTTCCCTATCCTCGAAATTTTGGATTTCCAATGTGTTTTTCACAATGTAGGCAAAACCTACTGTCACTAGACAAGGCTAAGAAAATCAATTGCTGCCAGCCTGTGCTGTACCCTAGGCAAACGCCTATTGTGGCCACCAGTAAATGCAGCTTTGCTGAATAATTTAGCACACTCTATTTAAAGCAATACATGGATACTCACAATCTCCCTGGACTTTTCTTTTTCTGTAAAGACAAAACACAGAAACATTGAGCATTGATACCTGACAGATGATTTACACAAAACCATTTTTCCTGCTCAGTGTTCATTTCTAAAGATTTCCAGTCCTATGCTGTATTAAAGTGAACACTTATATTGGGTGGACAACTATTAGATCATCAGTCTTTATAAAGTTGGGTCACACAAAGCAAAGCTTATTTTTTTTTTTTGGAATAATATCACAGGTATTATATCTGTTCATGGATATGGAGTTAGGAGCCCCCAGTAAAATTGGACACATATCTTGGTTCTTGATATAAAATGTTTATTGAATGAGATGATCACATACAACCAACACGTTTCGGAGAAAAGCTTCTCTCTTCTTCAGGGTTAGGGATATGATTTGTAATTACAACTTGATGAAATGCATTATAAAGCCTGTTTTGGGTCTAAATTAAGCTGAGGGGTCAAGGTATCCATGTGGAAATGAAGGTGGTCAATTGTTTTACTAGGCATTCCTAACGCTATACCCAAGAACAGATTATCTGCTGAGAAGTTCATTTACAGGACTGGTTAGGAGAAAAAACAGCCAAAGACCATAACCAGGACTCTAACCAGTTCTCTATACACTGTGGGGGAGATTTACTAAAACTGGAGCACTCAGAATCTGGTGCAGTTGTTCAGGATAGCCAATCAGCTTCTAACATCAGCTTGTTCAATTAAAGCGGTTGTATACTTGCAAAAAAAAAAACAAAAGAAAACAAACAAAAAAAAAACCTGTAAGCCAAAGGCATAATGACCTGTAAAGCATTGCACCCATGATCAGCACATCGCGGGTGAAATGCCACGGTCTTGCAGACTGTCTGTGTGGCTGTCTGCCCGTACCTCCGATACCAGCAATTAGAAAAAGAGAAAACCCCCTATATGGAACTGTACTAGGCAGCAATACACCACAAAAAACAATTTATATGGATTTATAAAAAGTCATATTTATTAAAAAAATTATTTTGTCACTCTAAAAAAAAGAGGAACAGGTGATTGGTGTACAAATATCATATGTATAGCAATTGGTCTCAGAACGGATCAAATACATATAGTCCATCACATAGTTATCTGTGGGAATGTGGATACATAGCTTTAATGATGGAAAAAATGGTCCGTTGTCCAAAGATGGAGAGAGATGATGTTCAATGCCCAACGCCAAATGTTTCGGGTCCAATTGAGGCCCTTCATCAGGGGAGATGCCAACGGAATAAAGTAATCTTTGGTTGATGATTAGGTATACAGTTTAATCCGTTTCAGTTGCATGTATCTGTTGTAAGACACTTTTCCATAATTAGAAATATGTTAGTGTCTCAAAGATGTATATGGAATGTAATATCACTCGGAGTGGGCGGGCCCCAATAGGCCATGGAAAAAAATGGGTTTTTGGAAGAAAGCCCAAAGAGATGGCCCCAGTTATATCGTCACAGGTTTAGTATATTAAGTGTCAAGGAAGCATCCTCATGGAGTTATATAAATTGCCGTGCCTGGAGACACAGGAATCCAAGACCGACGAGGCCTGGGATGGATAGATCCAACCATTCTTGCTCCTCATAAAAGCCGGTTGTAGATCCCCCCGTAACACTGCAATTTATATAACTCCATGAGGATGCTTCCTTGACACTTCCATCTTTGGACAACGGACCATTTTTTCCGTCATGAAAGCTATGTATCCATATTCCCACAGATAACTATGTGATGGACTATATGTATTTGATCCGTTCTGAGACCAATTGCTATACATATGATATTTGTACACCAATCACCTGTTCCTCTTTTTTTAGAGTGAGAAAATAATATTTTAATAAATATGACTTTTTATAAATCCATATAAATTGTTTTTGTGGTGTATTGCTGCCTAGTACAGTCCCATATAGGGGGTTTTCTCTTTTTCTAATTGATAGTCTATTGGGATGAGGCAGCCACCACGGAGGCTTCACTGGTTTGTGGACCAATCTTGCTCCGATACCAGCAGGCAGTTACACTCTGATAGGAAGCTCAATGAACTACCGCAGCGCTCAACAGTGCCTTGGTAGTTCATTGGGAACTACAAGCCGACAGCCGCAAAGGTTGTCAGGACTTGTAGTTTTCCCATTCACAGAACATTGTGAATGAATGAGGTGGCCAGGTGGGTGGAGCCCCACATGGCCATTTTATTTCAGATTGTGACAGCGAGCAGGGGGATGGGGGCGGTTTGGGGGGGTGCAGGTGCCGGTGTGAACATGGGGGTAACGTGTTACAAATGGTGAACTTATCCTTTAAAGTGGAGTTTTACACAACAAAAATAAAGTGAGGAGGCCTTTTTGTCATTTGTAAATGAGAATGTTTGTGGATTTTTAGTACCTTGTTTATGTTCAGGTCTGATCTTAGGCTGATCAATTTGTTTTGGAGCCCTTTGGATCAGATTGATTATTGGCTGTAGTTTTTCTCTCAGTCTTTGCTTGTTTTGCTTCTCCTGTTTGGTGAAAAGGAAGACTTTCCCCTCAGTCTTGTCCCGAAGGGTGGGCTGACTGTTCAGGATTCTGTTCTTGGACTCCTCACTGCTGTCCTCCAGATCATCAATGACTGCTAAGACTTTCCTTTGTCCTGTGATAAAAGGGAAAGGGGTCAGATTCATCATTTATCTACTTCCATACTACCCACAATACATATTTATATATCATAAAAGAACATGTTCTCTGCCATGATGTAGGTCAAGGTCAGTGCATTATGCATTTGTGAATTAGTTATAATCACAATGGAGAGCGGTAGGTCCATGTGGCCAGAACCAATGTGGGCATTACCTGGCCATGTGACAATGTGACAGCAATAGAACGGGAGGGCGGAGAACCTTTGTTCTGGGGGACAAACACAACCGCGTGGACTTTTTATGATAGGGGCAAGTTTCTGTGAACTACATCAAATGGGGCCATGGTGTATCGTAAACAATTCCTATGTCTTTTGTTTTATATAACTCTCCTTTCACCGTTTTACCTCTTTTTCCCATCTGTTAATCTCCTCTACCCTCTTTCAGGCACCATACAAACAAGTAAGAGGCGCAACACCCAGAATATACAATCCTAGAGGTGGTCTGATAAAGAGGATGTGTGTAAGCCCATAAATATTCATTTAACATTTTAAAAGTCCATAGGCAAAGTCCATAGGCAAAGTCCATAGGCAAAGCCCATAGGCAAAGTCCATAAGCAGTAATCTTCATATATAATAGTCCATATCAGACTGGTGAAAATAGGGCAAAAAATGGAAAAGGTCAGGAAAGGAGAAGCAAACTGAAACGTAAGACACCAGAAGCTGCCATCCACGGTGAACAAACCCCAACTCACAGAACCTGGAAGAAACAGAAGAGAGGAGGCGCTTCTAAGTGCAATATGCCAGTACACTTTATTAGAAAAAAGGTTAAAAACACTCACAAGATAACTGTGTAAAGAACACATCCAGCATCCAATACAAGGGGGAACCAAACGCTCATCCCATCCAACATTACTCCCCATCCACCCCCGACTGCCTGACGATGTGGCGCAGCCTCCCACGTCATTGGAGCCTGCCAGCCAAGGAAACGCGTCGCACCACTGTAAAGCCATCCTGCCTGTGCCGAGTGTTTGCGCTCCCAGCCTCCTTCTGAACTACACGCCGCGAGCCGGCTTCTTCCATCATACAGCGTGCAGGACGAACAATCGTTTTGGATGACCATCGTTCCCGAAGGACCACCCGGTCGGATGGGATAAGTGTTTGGTTCCCCCTTGTATTGGATGCTGGATGTGTTCTTTACACAGTTATCTTGTGAGTGTTTTTAACCTTTTTTCTAATAAAGTGTACTGGCATATTGCACTTAGAAGCGCCTCCTCTCTTCTGTTTCTTCCTCTTTCAGGCACCGACAATCCTTGCTATCACTTAACCACTTAAGGACCGGAAGGATTTCCAGCTTTAGGGCCGGAGCCCTTTTTGCGATTCGGCGCTGCGTCGATTTAACTGAAAATTGCGCGGTCGTGCGACGTTGTACCGAAACGAAATTTGCGTCCTTTTTTTCCCACAAATAGAGCTTTCTTTTGGTGGTATTTGATCCCCTCTGCGTTATTTCTGATCGCCGCTATAAACAAAAGAAGAGCGACAATTTAGCAAAAAAACAAATTTCTTACTTTTTGCTAAAATACAAATCCAAAAAAAAATATAAAAAAACATTTTTTTTCACCGTTTTTGGCCGATTTATATTCTTCCTCATATTTGCGATAAAAAAAATCGCAATCTGCGTTTATTGATTGGTTTGCGCAAAAGTGGTCGCGTTTACGGATGATGAGAATTCATTTTTGGGGTTTTTATTTTTTTTTTATTTTTTACTATTAATGGCGGCGATCTGCGATTTTTAGCAGTACTGCGATATTGCAGCGGACATGTCGGACCATTTTGACACTTTTTTGGGACCATTGGCATTTATACAGCGATCAGTGCTATAAAAATGCACTGATTACTGTGTAAATGCCATTGGCAGTGAAGGGGTTAACCTGCAGGGGGCGCTCTAAGGGTTAAGTATGTTCCCTGGGCGTTCTAACTGTGGGGGGACTGCCCTGGCTGGGGAAGGGAAGTGGTCACAGCCTTCGTATACAGGAAGGCTGTGATCACAGCCCTTCCCCCTTCACAGAATGGAGGTCCGTGTTTACATACACGGACCTCCGTTCCTTCACTCCGGGGGGGCCATCGCGGGTAGCCGGCGGCAATCAAAGCCGCCGCACCCGCTCCCTGGCCCTCCCCGAACACAGATCGCGTCACTAGGCGCGATCACTCGGCCGCCGTCATATGACGGCGATCCGCGTTACAGAGCCACTTTGCCCCCGTCAATTGCTGATTGACGGTCGGCAAGTGGTTAAAAAAATGATCATCATGTTTTTGAAGCATCTGCAACAGGTTTTTAAACATGCAAGACCACCCTAGGGAAAATAGAGGTTGCTGCTCTTAAATACTGAACTTTGCTTTCATGTGTGCTGTACCCATCAATTATATTGTTGCAAAGGTCTCTGATGTTATACATTCACTTTGAAAATAAGGACAACTATATTAGTGGTGAAGTTAAGCCTACAATGACAACAACTCCCTCCTGATTGCTGACCTCCACTGCCAACGAAATATTCCCCACAAGGTATTGAGATTTTTCTTTGGTAGCAGCGGACTGGACATGGATACCCCTCGTCCCACTCTCAGCTTCATCTACCAGACAACAATAACCGACAGTATGAAGCAGCTACTGGTGTGCGCACTACATGTATGCTTGTCCACTGCAGCTGATGCGTTATTTACTACTTTTAACTTGACAATTTACTTGCTATGATATTATTGTCATATATTGTAAACTTATGAAAATTCTAATAAAACTTTGAAACATATATTGTTGCAAAGGTTAGGGGGAATTTTGGGGCAATTTGGGAGTGGAAAAAATGGCCAAAAACTGCCCTTTTTGCCACCAGTGGAAATAAGCCTTAACCGCTTTTCTACTGGGGTATGTTTTTCAACAACGGATTAGCTGCCCTTTATTTATCCAGTGCTGTTAATAAATGCCATTGGATAAATAGCTGTCAGGTCACCAATTTGCTCAGTGATTGCTGTGCTCTGAGCTGTCATAAGATACAGTATACAGAGCAGGTGGCGTACCTACAGGGGTCACAGGGGTTGCAATTGCAACCCAGCCCCATGCTCCAGGGGGCCCATGTAGCCCCCCGTACACCTGGATAGGAGGAGTGGTGGGGGCACCTGCATATAGAGGAACCAATCTCTCCAGTTTCCTCCTGCACCCGCTGAATGCCTGCGGGAGGGCGAGGAGGAGAAGAAGCGGGCATTCAGCAGCTGCAGGAGGAAAATGGAGAGATTGGTTCCTCTAACGGGGCCCATAACACTCCTCCTAGCCAGTTTCTTTCTGCTGTTTGTCTATGTGCTCTCCATTTGCCCCCACATACCCCGCAGCTCCCTTCTCCCACCATCCGCCGCAGGGGATACTGTCAGGTTTAAAAATAGGAAAGGAGCCGGTAAATGTGTCATTTACTGGCCCTTTCCTTGTTTTAATAAAACTGTGTTTACTATGCTTCATTGTGTGAATTAATGGGAAGCTTTGTACAGAGCTATTCCTGTCCATTCCTTCTATGCAGGTGAGGCTGCAGAGATGAAGATTGAGGCCTGTGTCCTCAACCACTTTTCTCTGTCATCAGCGGTCTACTTGGTTGATATTTCACCAAAGCCCCCCAACAGGGCTCCTAAGAATATTGTAAAAAAATAATTTAAAAAAATGTATATTATAAAAAAAAAAACGGTAAAAAATAATAAAAAAATAAAATAACAAAAAAAAAAACCTAACACCACCAGTGACGGAACTACCAGGGTCATGCACGTGTGACTGGGCCCTGGCGTTCCACCCCCCGGTGCAGATGGTCAGGGGGGCCCTTCATGGTTTCTTGCACCAGAGCCCTGAAGGTTCTAGTTACGTCACTGACACAGGCAGTGTAACCAGAGTGTTTGGATACCATGTGATCACTGTGATTGGTCTACAAAGCAATCATATAGTACTGTTTATAGTGCTGATGCCTCCCCTTCGCCTTACAACAGAGGAAGGGGATAGATCAGTGCTCATGAATGGGCAGAGAATGAATGGATCAATGTCTGCAGATTCCTCCATTCTGTTCTAGTGACAGAGATTTTTTTTTAACCCTGTAAAGCCCGTCCTCTCCTACACATACTACCTCCAATGCTGACACTAGTGACCTGCAAATTAACTCCTCACTTCCCTTATCCTGCAGAACTGAACATTAACCCCATCCATCCCACCACTGTATGACACCAGTACATTAACCCCTTCACCTCCTCCTTCATCTACATTGATGTATGTAATGTCATACTAGCCTGCCATTTTTTATTTTAACAGGAGGTAGAGGGAACAGTTTTTTTTGGGGGGGGGCTTTTTTTCTTTTTATAATAAAAAAACTACAAAAAAAAAAAAAAAGCAGTTGTTAAACACCATCAAAAGAAAGTGCTATCAGTCTGTAAAAACGGTATAAAACTAATTTGGGTACGGTGTTGCATGACCAAGTAATTGTCAGTCAAACTATAACAGCACTGAAAACCTAAAAATGGCCTGGTAATTTTTGGGTCCAGCTAGGACTAATATTCCATACATGGTTGATCCCTGTGGTAGCACCTGCCCTGCTGTATAGTAAAAATAGGGGGCCACTTTTACCCAGTGGCAGCTGGTGCTCCATCAGTCAGGGGGGCAGCAGACGGACTTGACCATGGACCCCCCTCGCTCCAGCCTGCGCCGTGCACCATACCCACACACCCCCCCGGTCGCCAGCTCACTCACCCTGTGCTGACGGGTGGAGGCGGCGGCATCCTCCCTCAGTCTCCTCCATGTGCCGGCTCCATCGGTCGGGCTTCCCATGCATCTCTTACGTCTCCTCCCTCTTCCTCATAGGCCAATAGGAAGGCTTCTCCTTTTGGCCAATCGGGAAATGAGTCTCACGACCCACTTCCTGATAGGCGGGGAGGAGATTCAGTGTGAAAATAGCCAATATTCATTGGCTATTATCACACAACTGGGTGGGCTCGGAGCGCAGTGCTCTGCGCCTTGAGCCCACCCTTTTTTGAAGCCTATTAGAGCCTCTGGCTCTAAACGTGTATTTAAAAAATAACAACCCCCCATTGGAATCCATGCATCCGGCGTCCTGTATTTAGATTAGTGGGCCAGGCACAGTGATGGGGGGGGGGCGGACAGTTTAGGCTTAAAAATAGCTTTTTTGCTCACCGAGAAAGTCAGAAAGTAGGTGTATCTCTTCATCATAGATGGAGTCGGTGACATCGGTGATGTTAAGTCGGCCTCTGTTTTTGCTGTGATACAATATGGCGAATTGGCATTGGCTGATGGATTCTATCAGGTCACGGCGATTGTTATTGGAGATGTAGAATGGAAGAACCTCACAGAATTCTCCTAGCTGGTCCGTTAACCAGACGTATTCAATTTTTCCAGACCTGGAGAATATTCCAACGGTTGGCTCCATTTGTAGATCTTCTAGGAAAACACAATTCTCTGGGGAAAATAATAGAAAAATACCAACTGAGTTATTATAAAATTGGGACATTTTCTGTCTTCATGACCTCTTCCTAAGGAGCCTTTCGAGGACCTCAAGCTTTTTTTTTTTTTTTTTTTTACAATAGTTTTTTTTATTGAATTTTAAACAAAAATACAATCAACAGCATTTCTAGAAGACATACATTTTTGTATCAAATATCATAAACAGAAGCAAAGTTTATCAACATAAAATTGTATAGTGTAGAGGGCCCATAAGGTAAAATGAGGTATACCTCCTGGGGGGTTAAGCCTGTCACCAAAAGTGGGAACAATCTGCGATCAGGCTTTTGTTGTAGTACATACAGGGAGTCTCAGTGTGACCCCCTACAGCATGGGTAGGCACCCTGCGGCCCTCCAGCTGTTGCAGAACTAGAAGTCCCATCATGCCTCAGGGAGTAATTGTAACTGCCAGCCTTGCAATGTCTCATGGGAAATGTAGTTCCACAACAGTTGGAGGGCTGAAGGTTGCCTACCCCTGCCCTATAGGGTCCCAAAGTTAAGTAGTCTTGTCTGGAAAGATAATATTGGTTGTGTAACATAACAAAATCAACAACATCATCCTAATGCCAGTTCTTCCCATAGCTGGTAAGGTGTCTATTAAATCAATGTAGAGCTGGTATCGCTTCATTATTGTAAGGGGCATGTTTAATCCACTAGAAGAAGGAAACATTTGACCATACAAATATCAGCAATCTATACATCATATATGTGCCAAAGCCTGTTTAGAAGATAGCCATACTTCCCAATCTTTATGAAATATATGCAACCTCCTTTCTTTGTAGGCAAGGATTTTTTCCATTGTGCGTTGTGACTTGACTCTATTTATGGCCTCTTCGTTTGTTGGCAGGGCCATCTTAATGCATGGGCACCCCTGGGCACTTCCCAGGGGCCCCAGGTGCATGAGGGCCCCGTGATAATCTTGCATAACATCATACTTGCCAACCGGGTACTGCCCAGGGGCTCCAGGTGCATGAGGGCCCCGTGATAATCTTGCATAATATCATACTTGCCAACCGTCCTGCATGTGCCGGGACAGTCATGCTTTTTCACCAAGCTGTCCGGGGATGGCAGCATCCCGGAGCCTGTACTGTACCCTCCTGATCCAAGAATTGGGCCCCCCCCCCCCAATACTGTGCCCTTTGTATTAATTAGTCTTTGATATACGGCATGTTTTCTTATTGTTTAAAATCTATTTTATTGAAAGTACTAATAAATATATGTTTAATTCTATCAACT
>BLSH010153057.1:63819-74120 GCA_018402905.1 Glandirana rugosa
TGTAAATACATGTCAGATATGTAAGAGATGATGAACTCATTTGGTTAGACACTTGGTACATACTCTATATATTTATTTGTAACACTTAGTTCGCATATACCTCTAGATACTAGATATTTATTCGATTCTACTTATTTTTTAGATTCTACTTATTTTTATACGTTGGGCATACATTTGATAAAAATTTTTTATACCTTCGTGTCCACGCCCCCACTGGTCCCATTTTTCACGGTCGTTCCCAATACCCACTCCGTCCATTTGTGTCGAATCCGGAATAAATCAGCACTTAATAGATCATAGATCTCCATATACGCTTGATTCACAATGTTTATTTATATATCTCATACATGGTTCACAGATTGGTTTACTCAAGTAGTAGAGAATGTATAGACTGTACATAAATGTGGTATCCCATAACAATCTTACAATTTTTTTATATAATTTTAGAATAATTGTTTACAATAACTTAAAAATTCCGCAGTGACATCAGTCATTACCAGCCACCGTTTTAATTTTCCATTTTAAGACATTTTATCTAGAATCATAAGTTCATTAATAGTGTATTTTAATGTTGTAAAAACGCTGAAATATTCCTAAACGTGTCCAAAAAGTATTTACATGGAATTTTATATAGAAGGTCACATGGTCTTAAAGCTCTTACCGTAACACATTTTATATATATATATATTTTTTATACACTTCTTATATTTATGCCATTTACCCACAATATGCTATTTATGTATATACATCTGCACCACCCCTCCCCCCACGGAGGTTTGCCGCCAATCAGCACCAAACTGCCCAAAGAGGTGGAGTTTGAACATAAACCCCTCCCACCGTGTGCTCCATAAAAACTCCCCCACCACCACTGACAAACAATTACGGGCTGAAGAAGGGGTTGAGCCCCGCAACGCGTCGCCGTCTCCAGCTGCCCATTGGACGAGAGGACCACCTTCATCTGCCCTGCACGGACCGAACGGACGACCGGACGGTCGTTCGCGCCAAAACCAACCGGAGCCAGAGGAGGAGACGCCGGGAACCACCGACGCCGCCCCCCCAGCCCACCACCGCCAGGCAGACCAGGATCTCATCCCAGCAGACATCCCAGCAGCCATCCCAGACAGACCAAAGGACAACCATAGCCAGCAGTGGCTGACACTGCAATGCGCACCTGCATACTACCATTGTGAGTAGTTTTAATCTTGTTTAATAAAATTGTTTTTTTACACTACTGCACTTCTTGTTCTTTGTTATATTTTTCTAGGCTATCTTATCATTCAGCGTCGGGAGAACCCCCTACCATGAGAGCAGGGATAACTGAAACGCCCCTCTCCACTGTGAGTTCCCGTTGGGGGTGGAGAGGGGTGTTGAGTTTTTTTTTTTTCAGAACTCCCGGCTTAAGCAATTCTTCTTGCTAGGTAGTCTCGAGGTTATCTTTAACACGGGTCTGCTCTTCATGTCCGCCTGCACGTTCTAGGACTAGTAAGGACAAGCCTTACTTTATGCTTCTCCCCAATATGTTTCATTTGGAATAGTGTTGTCTTGTAAATATTTCTCTTTAATTTTATACACTCTCCCATATGTTATTTCTGAAAGGTAGCGGAGTATGTTGTCTCCCATTGTCCCATCCACCCTCGTAGCAGGGTGTCTGGGGGGGTGGCATAACACCTTCTGCCATATGCCTGCCTACATCTGGCTACATTGTTAAATCTCGACTTCCAAACTGTGATGTAATTTATAGGTGTTTAATCAGGTATACTATCTAAGTATCTTGGTTTGATACATCCTGGATAATAGTATATTTCATTTTTGTTATTCTTGAAATCTTCAATAAAAAGTATTGAAACGAAAAAAATAATACATGCACATTTTTTTGCAGTGAAAAAAAATGTGCATTTATTTCTTTTTACTAAGAAGACTGCAGATCATTGCACTCACGATCAACAGATTGCAGGTGCAATCTCAGGTTCCTGCAGACTCTCAGCATAGCTGTCTGCTCATACCTTGTATGGGCAGGGTGTTACAGGTTAGCAGGAAGAATCAAAGAACTACTGGAGCACTCACCAGCACCCTCGTAGTTCATTGAGAACTACAAGCCATCAGCTGCAATGGCTGACAGAATTTCTAGGTATTAATTCACAAGAAACATTCACAGCAATAGTAATTAAGCTTGGATAGTTATTCAAATAAGGCAGGGAGAGGGTTATGAATTGGAGCCATCAATTCCGGGTTCACCAAGCATCCAATAGGCTTTCTGTAAGGGCAATTATAATACCTTGTATGCATTATAATTTGCCTGTGCTAATAAGCGCATTTTTCAGCTCTTTTGCATAATGCATTTGATCAACCTGTGTTGAAGCAGACAGACACACAGACACAGATTGCTTCATCTCACATGGCCGGTAGCAGGGCTGGTCAGACAGGTTTAACAAAAGGGACTGATGGCTTCACAATCAGCCAATCAGCCTCCAAGGCACAGTCACATGACATGAGCTCAAATACAATATCACCAATCAATGACATACTTGTTTACATTCAAACTATACAATAGGAAAGGCATGCATGTATGGGGGGGGAGGCTGCCCGGCCTTTATGAGAAAACAACTGCCACATGGGAGCCATGTGCTTTCCTCACAAAGGCCACACAACCATCACCCCACACATGCACTAACCTGCCAATTACAATGAACCTCTATCAAATACAGCTCTATAAAACTATATTCCATAGCGGTTATGCTACTGTTCCATTAAAGGGTAAATTACAACACAAAGGAATATAGCTGTAGATTTCTGTCACATTGATCAGATGCCACAGAAAGCCTACAGATCATTATCCTTACATAAAAGGCAATACTAATTCCATAAGGCAAGTAAACTGCCGCCAAGCAGATCGATCTGTACAGAAGACAGGGGCCCCCTGATTGACGGCAATACACCCGCGCCACAGAACGTGCATTGCACCTCAAAGATCCGGACCAGCGTTTGCTCCAGCGATAACCGCTCAGGGTGCCTTCTGGCCGGGATGATCGGGCGGTAGCGTGTAATTATCAATTGATGGAAGATTTTCATTGTATGTGGCCTTTCTCAATATCGGTTAAAGCCATATTCGCTGTACACAGCGAATACCGGTAAACCAACACTGGGAGACACTGTGACAATACATAATACACCCTAAATTTCTACAACACTTTCCTATTTCAAACGAGGCTTGGACCACACGCTATGGCAGGAGGAATAGCCGCTTAACACATGCTGTGAACACCTAGTGCCAGGAGACAGGCGCTTTTAAATGTGAGTGTAATATTCTTCTGTTTTAAGAATTTTTCATATTTTAATTAAAAATACTACGCTATGAGACTTTAAATGTGTCTCTTGTGGAGCCATTTTTGCAAAATCTAGCCCGGCTTTGAGACCACCACAGGAGCAAAGGCATTACCAGTGGAACTAATCTGGGGTTTTCAAAAGCGTTCAATGACCTTCCTGTAAAAAGGGTCATAAAAGTCTGGTGAGTAGCCACTTTTTCTATCGAGCATGGGTGGTGAAATTAAGCACTAGAAGCACTTTCAGCAAGGATAAGACCACATGTATGGACATATTCCACTGTGATTATTAATCACTGCTTTTAAGCAAATTGTGAAACAATGGACTTTTTATGCACTTTATCACTTTATTGTTGATTTATTTTATTTTTAAGGATAGTGGTCAATATCATTGTTTAATTGAGTACAAGTTGCGCCATCAGCTTTACACAAGCACTTTAGTAACCATTGGTGTGTTAATCCAAACTTCTTAACGGGGCTGCAACATTTTCACCCATTATAGCATTGTTATTTTTATACTATACCAATAGGGCGCCGTATCTCCAATTTTGTACATTTCAATTAAAAGGTCTCATTACAATACTACCAACCCACCTACATTCAGAACTTATCAGTGTGATTCTGGATAATCCAGAAATGGGGGAGTTGGGGAGTTCTACATGTTGCCCCTGACCTCAAGCCAGAAAATCATCATAACAGGTAGAAACACACTTACTGAACAAATCTCAGGCCTTGTAGAAAAAAGTGTTAAAACCATTAGTCACAAATATTGCTAGTTTCCTGCAAGATGCAACTGATTGAACAAGCTCAACAATATACAGCAATTACCATCAAACACACTTCTAGTCACTATGGATTTAGAGTCTCTGTACAGTAACATCCCTTGCAAAGATGGGATTGTTGCATGTCGAAGATTTTTATCATCCACACCAAACCATAAATACAGCACTGAGGATGTTACACAGCTCATCAAATTCATTCTTACACACAACGACTTCATTTTCAATAATGTAATGAAAAAAAGCTGCGCTCGTGTAAAGGAATTGAGTGAAAATAACAAAATGTGAGCATACAAAATGTCCAAACATGCAAATATCAAACAATAATGAAGTGAATAAACTCATATAACTCCAATCATATATAAGTCCATATAAAGTTAATGTAACAGATCCAGTGCAAAAGGTGACAAATATAAAGAAAAAGAAAAATCCTTGATCGGATCTTCCACACGGGTAAGCCGGCATACACCACAGTGCCCAACGGTGAGACAAACCTCCACCACGGATAGTTGTACCCTTACCAGATCGCTTGGACCTCTTATTATAGGAGGTCTGAGGCGCTTGTGTGGATCAGGGCCTCCACAGGGCCGTATCAATCTGTTGTCTGTGGGGCGCCCGCTCTGTTCCGTTGGGTCAGATCTTCTCCTATCCCTCGTGGGGGTGTCTAAAACCACTTCCTTGGGTGTGTACTAGGTATAAAGTACTGCACAACCACAGAACCAAGCGGTTTATTCCACTCCAGGAGAGCCACGATACCCAAAAAGAAGGGATGGACTAGATAGTGTAATATCGTTTACACAAATTGATTTATTAAAAAAATATATTAAACTCACATGAATCTGGATAGATAACAGCTGTATAATAATAAAAACACTCAGCGGTGGTAATGAGACAGCACTCCGCCCGATCGATTTCGTCTCCAAAGGACGTCTTCCGGGGCTCATTTTCAATAATGACAGCTATCTTCAGTGTATGGGAAGTATAATAGCACCCCAATATTTAAACTTATGTATGGCTGACCTTCTGTGAGCAGTACTTTGCTCAGTTTACTCATACCAAATTATAACCAAACAAAAATGTCCACAGAGACTTTTTTTGTAACTGACACAACAAAAGTGTGTCCGAGGACACAATCAGTACCATATTGACAGTGACAACCTAAAGGCAACCACCCAGTACTAGAATGTGGGGGTGAAGTCCTGAGCCAAACCCTAGCAATCAACATTCTAGCCATAAAAAAGCTTTTCTTGCAAGAACACTGCTTGGGGCAGAGGGTTAACGGAGGTCCCATTCTATCATGTAGGAACTGAACTATCTGCGACCAGTAGCCTTGGATAGCAGGGCATGACCATACCAAATGAAAAAAGGTGCCATCGGTCTCACCACATCTGGGGCACAAAGGACAAATTCCTTAACATCCTACAACAATAGTCATATAGATAATATCACTACGTTGATGATATTTTCATCATATGGATAGAAAATGAAAAAAATCTAAAAAAAAATGTACTCATTGATGAACACAAGAGTTGAGCGGACACCTGGATGTTTGAGTTCGTCAGGTTCGGCCAAACCTCGTGAAACTGTTCGGGTTCGGTACCGAACTCGATCTGAACTTGACCCCGGACACCGAACCCCATTGAAGTCAACGGTGACCCGAACTTTTGGGCACAAAAATGGCTGTAAAAAAGTCATGGAAAGGGCTAGAAGGCTGCAAAAGGAAGCAGAATGGGGGTAGGACAAGTGCCCTGCAAACAAATGTGGATAGGGAAATAACATAAAATCACCTAAAAAAATAAAAATGGGAGGAGGAGGTACATGTGGAGTAGGAGCCTAGAGGCAGACTAGGCCGTGACCGTGGCAGTGTAGGCGGAAGTGGCGGTGGTGGAGGAGGAGGTAGCCAACACTGTTTTTTTGTTTGTTTGGTTTTTTTTTAGAATTGAGGTAGCCCCCAAAATATTGAGACATATTCAAAAAAACAAGGATACCAATGGCTGTGTGAGGTCGGTCTAAGGGTCTATTCTGCACAAGGTACAGACAAGTCTTGTGGGATCCATGCCTGGTTAATTTTAATAAAGGTTAGCTTGTCCAAGTTGGCTGTGGACAGGTGGCTGCGCTTGTCTGTGATAACGCCCCCTGCCGTACTAAACACACGTTCAGACAATACACTGGCTGCAGGGCAGGCCAGCACCTCCCAGGCATAAAGGGCAAGCTCAGGCCATGTGGCAAATTTGGAGACCCAGAAGTTGAATGGGGCAGACCCATCAGTCAGTACGTGTAGGCGTGTGCACACATACTGTTCCACCATGTTGCTGAAATGCTGCCTCCTGCTAAGACGTTGCCTATCAGCTGGTGGTGCTGTTTGTGGTGACGTGCTGCTGACAAAGCTTTTCCACATTTCTAATGTGGAACCCATGCTAACCCTGCCTTCTGAGGTGCTGGGGGTGCCACAGCTGCGTTGGTGACCTCTTCCTCCTCCTCTGCCTTCGCCTTGTGCTTCCACTGAGCTCCCAGTGTCATTTGGGAATGCCCTCAGCAGCGCGTCTACCAGAGTGCGCTTGTAGTCACGCATCTTCCGATCACGCTCCAGTGATGGAATTAAGGACAGCACGTTGTCCTTGTACCGGGGATCCAGCAGGGTGGCCACTCAGTAATCAGCACAAGCTAAAATGTGGGCAACTCGGCTGTCGTTGAGCAGGCACTGCAGCATGTAGTCGCTCATGTGTGCCAGGCTGCCCAGAGGCAAAGACAAGCTGTCCTCTGTGGGAGGTGTATCATCTGTGTCCTCTGTATCCCCCCAGCCGTGCTCCAGTGATGCCCAGGAGTTGCGTTGGGTGCCACCCTGCTGTGAACACGGTTCCTCCTCCTCATCATCATCCTCGTCCTCCTCATCCTCCAGAACTGTCCCCTGGCTTGAAAATTTTTGGCCTGGCCTATGCTGTTGCAGGAACCCACCCTCTAAGCCACTTGTGAATGACTGGCCTGATAACCATGGAAATGACCCCTCTTCCTCCTCCTCCTCTGCCACATCCTTTTCCATCATCGCCCGAAGTGTTTTTTCAAGGAGACATAGAAGTGGGATAGTAACGCTGAGAACAGCGTCATCGGCACTGGCTATGTTGGTGGAGTACTCGAAACACAGCAATATGGTATACAGGTCTCGCATGGAGGCCCACTCGGTGGTGGTGAAGTGGTGCTGTTCCGCAGAGCGGCTGACCCGTGCCTGCTGCAACTTAAACTCCACTATTGCCTGCTGCTGCTCGCACAGTCTCTCCAGCATGTGCAAGGTGGAGTTCCACTTTATGGGCACGTTGCATAGGAGGCGGTGAGCGGGAAGGCCGAAGTTCCGCTGCAGCGCAGACAAGTGAGCAGCAGCAGGGTGAGAACGCCGAAAGCGTGCACAGACGGCCCGCACTTTCTGCAGCAGCTCTGACATATCCGGGTAATTTTTTAGAGATTTCCGCACCACCAAATTCAGCACATGCGCCAGGCAAGGGATGTGCATCAAACCGGCTAGGCCTAGAGCTGCTACGAGATTTCGCCCATTATCGCACACCACCAGGCCGGGCTTGAGGCTCAGTGGCAACAACCACTAATCGGTCGGTTGTTCAATGCCCATCCACAGCTGATGCGCAGTGTGGGGTTTATCCCCTAAACATATCAGTTTTAAAACAGCCTGCTGTCATTTCCCCCTGGAGGTGCTGAAGTTGGTGGTGAAGGTGTTACGCTGAGTGGATGAGGAGGTGGTAGAGGAGGGGAAGGAAGCGCAGTAAGAGGAGGAGGCAAAAAGAAATGCCCTGCAATCCTGGGTGGCGGAAGGACATGCACCGAATGGCTAGCCGGCTCAGGCCCACCCGCCACTACATTTGCCCAGTGTGCAGTTAGCGAGATATAGCGTCCCTGCCCGTGCTTACTGGTCCACGTATCAGTGGTTATGTGGACCTTGCCAAAGATGGCGTTGCGCAGTGCACAATTGATCTCGTCCCCGACTTGTTTGTGCAGGGAAGGGATGGCTTGCTTGGAAAAGTAGTGGCGGCTGGGAACCATGTACTGTGGGACAGCCACCGCCATCAGGTTTTTAAAACTGTCCGTGTCCACCAGACGGAATGACAGCATTTCAAAGGCCAGAAATTTTGAAATGCCGGCATTCAGGGCCAGGGATCACGGATGGGTAGGTGGGTACTTCCTCTTTCTCTCCAGGGTTTGGGAGATGGACAGCTGTAAGCTTCCATGGGACCGTGTGGAAATGCTTGGGGACGGTGGCGGACATGGTGGCGTTGTTGTCACACCGTCTGTTTGCTGGGTGGCAGGTGCCACTGGCACTGTAGGGATGGAGGAAGAGGCCGAAGCAGCAGCAGAAGAGGAAGCAGGAGGAGGCCGAGACCTTTCTTGGATTTTGAGGTACTTATTCCACTGCAGCTCGTGCTTTGCATTTAGATGCCTGATCATGGAGGTTGTGCTCAGGTTTAGAACATTTGTGCCTCGCTTCAGCCTCTCATGGCACAGTGTGCAAACCTCTCATGTCTTGTAGTCAGCACATTGTCTGAAGAACTGCCATGCCGGGGAACGCCTTTGAGCTGCCTTTGGTGTGCTAGGTCGCTGGGTGGGGTGGGTAGTAGCAGGAGTACTGTCTAGGGGACGCTTGCTGTTTTTGCAGCCTGCTTCCTCTTTTGCTATGCTGGTGCCTCTGTGCAACCACCACCTCCTCCTCCAAACTGCACTCGTCACTCGCATTACCTTCATTCCACGTGGGGTCTAGGACCTCATCATCCTCCACATCATCTTCCACCCACCCTTTACCACTGCCCTCCTTGTCAGTCTGCACACTGTGGAAAGACGCAGCAGTTGGCACCTGTGTTTTGTCATCATCATCACAGACGTGCTTTGGTGGTGTTTCCATGTCCTCATCCTGAACCAGAAGTGGTTGGGCATCAGTGCACCCAATGTCTTCCACTTCTGGGCCAGGGCTATGTGGATGGCCCACGGAAAGCACAGCAGCAGAGTCATCAAAAAGCATAAGAGACTGCTGCATGACTTGGGGCTCAGACTGCTTGGCTGATTTACAAGGGGCTGAGGTGAAAGACAGATGGCCATGGGGTTCAGGTGCCAACTCTGAGATTTCATCAAGGGACCGGGTGGGAGACAATGTGAAGGAACTGGAGGCATTGTCAGCCACCCAATCTACTATCGTCTGTACTTGTTCTGGCCTCACCATTTGTTGAGCGCCATTCGGGCCTACCATATAACGTTGAAGGTTCTGTTGGCTACCTGAGGAAGGTATTTCACTTGTGCGTGTAGCTGGCACAGATCGACCACGTCCTCTTCTTGCAGCAGGAGCTTCAGCAACATCACCAACACCAGCAGCACCACGACCACCACCACGTCCCTTATTTGACCCTCTCCTTATTCTGGACACAAATGTACTATGCAGCACTATTTATTAATACAAAAAAAAGAAAAAGAAATTAATATTCTTATTTTTTTTTAAAAAAAAAAGAAAATTGTAGATGCACTTTTTATTTTGTGCAAGAAATGCACCGCTCACACCAGCAGCAGGAACCTCTCCCTACACCAGTATGAGATGATTTTAGAACGATAATCTATCTTTCAAAGCACCGACAGGAGCCTGTCCCTACTGCAGTATGAGATGATTTTAGAACAATAATCTCCCCCTCACAGCACCAACAGGAACCTCTCCCTAATGCAGTAGGAGATGGCTTTATAACGATAAACTCTCCCTCAGAGCACCAACAGCAACCTGGCCCTAATGCAGTAGTAGTTGTTTTTAGAAGGATAAACTCTCCCTCAGAGCACCAACAGGAACCTGGCCCTAATGCAGTAGTAGTTGTTTTTAGAACGATAATCTCTCCCTCAAAGCAGCAACAGGAACCTGGCCCTATTGCAGTAGTAGTTGTTTTTAGAACGATAAACTCTCCCTCAAAGCACCAACAGGAACAAGGCCCTAATGCAGTAGTAGTTGTTTTTAGAACGATAAACTCTCCCTCAGAGCACCAACCGGAACCTGGCCCTAATGCGGTAGTAGTTGTTTTTAGAACGATAATCTCTCCCTCAAAGCACCAACAGGAACCTGGCCCTAATGCAGTAGTAGTTGTTTTAAGAACAATAAACTCTCCCTCAGAGCACCAACAGGAACCTGGCCCTAATGAAGTAGTAGTTGTTTTTAGAACGATAATCTCTCCCT
>BLSH010153064.1:0-11762 GCA_018402905.1 Glandirana rugosa
TTATTGTTCTAAAATCATCTCCTAGTGCTATAGGGAGAAGTCCCTGCTGCTGCTGTGAGGGACAGATTATTGTTCTAAAATAATTTCCTAGTTCTATAGGGAGAAGACCCTGCTGCTGCTGTAAAGGGACAGATTATTGTTCTAAAATCATCTCCTAGTGCTATAGGGAGAGGTTCCTGCTGGTGCCGTGAGGGACAGATTATTGTTCTAAGATCATCACCTAGTGCTATAGGGAAAGGTTCCTGCTGATGCTGTGAGGGACAGATTATTGTTCTAAAATCATCTCCAACTGCTATAGGGAGAGGTTCCTGCTGGTGCTGTGAGGGACAGATTATTGTTCTAAAATCATCACCTAGTGCTATAGGGAGAGGCACCTGTTGATGCTGTGAGGGACAGATTATTGTTCTAAAATCATCACATACTGCTAGAGGGAGAGATTCCTGCTGGTACTGTGAAGGACAGATTATTGTTCTAAAATAATCTCATAGTGCTATAGGGAGACGTTCCTGCTGGTGCTGTGAGGGACAGATTATTGTTCTAAAATCATCTCCTAGTGCTATAGGGAGAGGTTCCTGTTGGTACTGTGAGGGACAGATTATTGTTCTAAAATCATCTCCTACTCATATAGGGAGAGGTTCCTGCTGGTGCTGTGAGGGACAGATTATTGTTCTAAAATCATCACCTAGTGCTATAGGGAAAGGTTCCTGCTGATGCTGTGAGGGACAGATTATTGTTCTAAAATCATCACATACTGCTACAGGGAACGATTCCTGCTGGTGCTGTGATGGACAGATTATTGTTCTAAAATCATCTCCTACTGCTATAGGGAGAGGTTCCTGCTGGTGCTGTGAGGGACAGATTATTATTCTAAAATCATCTCCTTCTGCTATAGGGAGAGGTTCCTGCTGGTGCTGTGAGGGACAGATTATTGTTATAAAATCATCTCCTAGTGCTATAGGGAGAAGTCCCTGCTGCTGCTGTAAAGGGGCAGATTATTGTTCTAAAATCATCTCCTAGTGCTATAGGGAGAGATTCCTGCTGATGCTGTGAGGGACAGATTATTGTTCTAAAATCAAAACATACTGCTACAGGGAGAGATTCCTGCTGGTGCTGTGAATACCAGATTATTGTTCTAAAATCATCTGCTACTGCTATAGGGAGAGGTTCAAACTGGTGCTGTGAGGGACAGATTATTGTTCTAAAATCTTTTCCTACTGCTATAGGGAGAGGTTCCTGCTGGTGCTGTGAGGGACAGATAGTTGTTCTAAAAGCATCACATACTGCTAGAGGGAGAGGTTCCTGCTGGTGCTGTGAGGAACAGATTATTGTTCTAAAATCATCTCCTACTGCTATAGGGAGAAGTTCCTGCTGATGCTGTGAGGGACAGATTATTGTTCTAAAATCATCACATACTGCTACAAGGAGAGATTCCTGCTGGTGCTGTGAGGGACAGATTATTGTTCTAAAATCATCACCTAGTGATATAGGGAGAGGTTCCTGCTGATGCTGTGAGGGACAGACTATTGTTCTAAAATCATCACATACTGCTACAGGGAGAGATTACAGCTGGTGCTGTGAGGGACAGATTATTGTTCTAAAATCATCTCCTACTGCTATAGGGAGAGGTTCCTGCTGGTGCTGTGAGGGACAGATTGTTGTTCTAAAATCATCACCTACTGCTAGAGGGACAGGTTCCTGCTGGTGCAGTGAGGGACAGATTATTGTTGTAAAAAAATCTCCTAGTGCTATAGGGAGAGGTTCCTGCTGGTGCTGTGAAGGACAGATTATTATTCTAAAATAATCTCCTTCTGCTATAGGGCGAGGTTCCTGCTGGTGTTGTGAGGGACAGATTATTGTTCTAAAATCATCTCCTAATGCTATAGGGAGAGGTCCCTGCTGTTGCTGTGAGGGACAGATTATTGTTCTAAAATCATCTCCTGGTGCTATAAGGAGAGGTTCCTGCTGGTGCTGTGAGGGACAGATTATTGTTATAAGATCATCTCCTAGTGCTATAGGGAGAGGTCCATGCTGTTGCTGTGAGGGACAGATTATTGTTCTAAAATCATCTCCTAGTGCTATAGGGAGAGGTTCCTGCTGGTGCTCTGAGGGACAAATTATTGCTCTAAAATCATCACCTAGTGCTATAGGGAGAGGTTCCTGCTGGTGCTGTGAGGGACAGATTATTATTATAAAATAATCTCCTACTGCTATAGGGAGAAGTTCCTGCTGGTGCTGTGAGGAATAGATTATTGTTCTAAAATCATCACCTGGTGCTATAGGGAGAGGTACCTGCTGATGCTGTGAGGGACAGATTATTGTTCTAAAATCATCTCCTAGTGCTATAGGGAGAGATTCCTGCTGGTGCCGTGAGGGACAGATTATTGTTCTAAGATCACCACCTAGTGCTATAGGGAGAGGTTCCTGCTGGTGCTGTGAGGGACAGATTATTGTTCTAAAATCATCACCTAGTGCTATAGGGAGAGGCACCTGCTGATGCTGTGAGGGACCGATTATTGTTCTAAAATCATCACATACTGCTAGAGGGAGAGATTCCTGCTGGTACTGTGAAGGACAGATTATTGTTCTAAAATAATCTCATAGTGCTATAGGGAGACGTTCCTGCTGGTGCTGTGAGGGACAGATTATTATTCTAAAATCATCTCCTTCTGCTATAGGGAGAGGTTCCTGCTGGTCCTGTGAGGGACAGAATATTGTTCTAAAATCATCTCCTAGGGCTATAGGGAGAGGTTCCTGTTGGTACTGTGAGGGACAGATTATTGTTCTAAAATCATCTCCTACTCATATAGGGAGAGGTTCCTGCTGGTGCTGTGAGGGACAGATTATTGTTCTAAAATCATCACCTAGTGCTATAGGGAAAGGTTCCTGGTGATGCTGTGAGGGACAGATTATTGTTCTAAAATCATCACATACTGCTACAGGGAGAGATTCCTGCTGGTGCTGTGAGGGACAGATTATTGTTCTAAAATCATCTCCTACTGCTATAGGGAGAGGTACCTGATGGTGCTGTGAGGGACAGATTATTGTTCTAAAAGCATCACCTAGTGCTATAGGGAGAGGTTCCAGCTGATGCTGTTAGGGACAGATTATTGTTCTAAAATCATCACATACTATTACAGGGAGAGATTCCTGCTGGTGCTGTGAGGGCCAGATTATTGTTCTAAAATCATCTCCTACTGCTATAGGGAGAGGTTCCTGCTGGTGCTGTGAGGGACAGATTATTGTTCTAAAATCTTTTCCTACTGCTATAGGGAGATGTTCCTGCTGGTGCTGTGAGGGACAGATTGTTGTTCTAAAAGCATCACATACTGCTAGAGGGAGAGGTTCCTGCTGGTGCTGTGCGGGACAGATTATTGTTCTAAAATCATCACCTAGTGCTATAGGGAGAGGTTCCTGCTGATGCTGTGAGGGACAGATTATTGTTCTAAAATCATCACATACTGCTACAGGGAGAGATTACTGCTGGTGCTGTGAGGGACAGATCATTATTCTAAAATCATCTCCTACTGTTATAGGGAGAGGTCCTGCTGGTGCTGTGAGGGACAGATTGTTGTTCTAAAAGCATCACATACTGCTAGAGGGAGAGGTTCCTGATGGTGCTGTGAGGGACAGATTATTATTCTAAAATCATCACCTAGTGCTATAGGGAGAGGTTCCTGCTGATGCTGTGAGGGACAGATTATTGTTCTAAAATCATCACATACTGCTACAGGGAGAGATCCCTGCTGGTGCTGTGAGGGACAGATTATTGTTCTAAAATCATCTCCTACTGCTATAGGGAGAGGTTCCTGATGGTGCTGTGAGGGACAGATTATTGTTCTAAAATCATCACATACTGCTACAAGAAAGATTCCTGCTGGTGCTGTGAGGGACAGATTATTGTTCTAAAATGTTCTCCTACTGCTATAGGGAGAGGTTCCTGCTGGTGCTTTGAGGGACAGATTGTTGTTATAAAAGCATCACATACTGCTATAGGGAGATGTTCCTGCTGGTGCTGTGCGGGACAGATTATTGTTCTAAAATCATCACATACTGCTAGAGGGAGAGGTTCCTGCTGGTGCTGTGAGGGACAGATTATTGTTGTAAAAAAATCTCCTTTTGTTATAGGGAGAGGTTCCTGCTGGTTCTGTGAGGGACCAATTATTATTCTAAAATCATCTCATTCTGCTATAGGGAGAGGTTCCTGCTGGTGCTGTGAGGAACAGATTATTGTTCTAAAATCATCTCCTACTGCTATAGGGAGAAGTTCCTGCTGATGCTGTGAGGGACAAATTATTGTTCTAAAATCATCACATACTGCTACAAGGAGAGATTCCTGCTGGTGCTGTGAGGGACAGTTTACTGTACTAAAATCATCACCTAGTGATATAGGGAGAGGTTCCTGCTGATGCTGTGAGGGACAGACTATTGTTCTAAAATCATCACATACTGCTACAGGGAGAGATTACAGCTGGTGCTGTGAGGGACATATTATTGTTCTAAAATCATCTCCTACTGCTATAGGGAGAGGTTCCTGCTGGTGCTGCGAGGGACAGATTATTGTTCTAAAATCATCTCCTACTGCTATAGGGAGAGGTTCCTGCTGGTGCTGTGAGGGACAGATTGTTGTTCTAAAAGCATCACATAATGCTAGAGGGAGAGGTTCCTGCTGGTGCTGTGCGGGACAGATTATTGTTCTAAAATCATCACATACTGCTAGAGGGAGAGGTTCCTGCGGGTGCTGTGAGGGACAGATTATTGTTCTAAAATCATCACATACTGTTATAGGGAGAGGTTCATGCTGGTGCGGTGAGGGACAGATTATTGTTCTAATATCATCTCCTAGTGCTATAGGGAGAGGTGCCTGCTGTTGCTGTGAGGGACAGATTATTGTTCTAAAATCATCACCTAGTGCTATAGGGAGAGGTTCCTGCTGGTGCTGTGAGGGACAGATTATTGTTCTAAAATCATCTCCTACTGCTATAGGGAGAGGTTCCTGCTGGTGCTGTGAGGGACCGATTATTATTCTAAAATCATCTCATTCTGCTATAGGGAGAGGTTCCTGCTGGTGCTGTGAGGAACAGATTATTGTTCTAAAATCATCTCCTACTGCTTTAGGGAGAAGTTCCTGTTGATGCTGTGAGGGACAGATTATTGTTCTAAAATCATCACATACTGCTACAAGGAGAGATTCCTGCTGGTGTTGTGAGGGACAGATTATTGTTCTAAAATCATCACCTAGTGATATAGGGAGAGGTTCCTGCTGATGCTGTGAGGGACAGACTATTGTTCTAAAATCATCACATACTGCTACAGGGAGAGATTACAGCTGGTGCTGTGAGGGACAGATTATTGTTCTAAAATCATCTCCTACTGCTATAGGGAGAGGTTCCTGCTGGTGCTGTGAGGGACAGATTGTTGTTCTAAAAGCATCACATAATGCTAGAGGCAGAGGTTCCTGCTGGTGCTGTGCGGGACAGATTATTGTTCTAAAATCATCTCATTCTGCTATAGGGAGAGGTTCCTGCTGGTGCTGTGAGGAACAGATTATTGTTCTAAAATCATCTCCTACTGCTATAGGGAGAAGTTCCTGCTGATGCTGTGAGGGACAGATTATTGTTCTAAAATCATGACATACTGCTACAAGGAAAGATTACTGCTGGTGCTTTGAGGGACAGATTTTTGTTCTAAAATCATCACCTAGTGCTATAGGGAGAGGTTCCTGCTGATGCTGTGAGGGACAGATTATTGTTCTAAAATCATCACATACTGCTACAGGGAGAGATTACTGCTGGTGCTGTGAGGGAAAGATCATTATTCTAAAATCATCTCCTACTGTTATAGGGAGAGGTCCTACTGGTGCTGTGAGGGACAGATTGTTGTTCTAAAAGCATCACATACTGCTAGAGGGAGAGGTTCCTGCTGGTGCTGTGCGGGACAGATTATTATTCTAAAATCATCACCTAGTGCTATAGGGAGAGGTTCCTGCTGATGCTGTGAGGGACAGATTATTGTTCTAAAATCATCACATACTGCTACAGGGAGAGATCCCTGCTGGTGCTGTGAGGGACAGATTATTGTTCTAAAATCATCTCCTACTGCTATAGGGAGAGGTTCCTGATGGTGCTGTGAGGGACAGATTATTGTTCTAAAATCATCACCTAGTGCTATAGGGAGAGGTTCCTGCTGATGCTGTGAGGGACAGATTATTGTTCTAAAATCATCACATACTGCTACAAGAAAGATTCCTGCTGGTGCTGTGAGGGACAGATTATTGTTCTAAAATGTTCTCCTACTGCTATAGGGAGAGGTTCCTGCTGGTGCTGTGAGGGACAGATTGTTGTTATAAAAGCATCACATACTGCTAGAGGGAGAGGTTCCTGCTGGTGCTGTGAGGGACAGATTATTGTTGTAAAAAAATCTCCTTTTGCTATAGGGAGAGGTTCCTGCTGGTTCTGTGAGGGACAGATTATTATTCTAAAATCATCTCATTCTGCTATAGGGAGAGGTTCCTGCTGGTGCTGTGAGGAACAGATTATTGTTCTAAAATCATCTCCTACTGCTATAGGGAGAGGTTCCTGCTGGTGCTGTGAGGGACAGATTGTTGTTATAAAAGCATCACATGCTGCTAGAGGGAAATGTTGCTGCTGGTGCTGTGCGGGACAGATTATTGTTCTAAAGTCATCACATACTGCTAGAGGGAGAGGTTCCTGCTGGTGCTGTGAGGGACAGATTATTGTTGTAAAAAAATCTTCTAGTGCTATAGGGAGAGGTTCCTGCTGGTGCTGTGAGGGACAGATTATTATTCTAAAATCATCTCATTCTGCTATAGGGAGAGGTTCCTGCTGGTGCTGTGAGGAACAAATTATTGTTCTAAAATCATCTCCTACTGCTATAGGGAGAGGTTCCTGCTGATGCTGTGAGGGACAGATTATTGTTCTAAAATCATCACATACTGCTACAAGGAAAGATTCCTGCTGGTACTGTGAGGGACAGATTATTGTTCTAAAATCATCACCTAGTGCGATAGGGAGAGGTTCCTGCTGATGCTGTGAGGGACAGATTATTGTTCTAAAATCATCACATACTGCTACAGGGAGAGATTACTGGTGGTGCTGTGAGGGACAGAACATTGTTCTAAAATCATCTCCTACTGCTATAGTGAGAGGTTCCTGCTGGTGCTGTGCGGGACAGATTATTATTCTAAAATCATCACCTAGTGCTATAGGGAGAGGTTCCTGCTGATGCTGTGAGGGACAGATTATTGTTCTAAAATCATCACATACTGCTACAGGAAGAGATCCCTGCTGGTGCTGTGAGGATCAGATTATTGCTCTAAAATCATCTCCTACTGCTATAGGGAGAGGTTCCTGATGGTGCTGTGAGGGACAGATTATTATTCTAAAATCATCTCATTCTGCTATAGGGAGAGGTTCCTGCTGGTGCTGTGAGGAACAGATTATTGTTCTAAAATCATCTCCTACTGCTATAGAAAGAGGTTACTGCTGATGCTGTGAGGGACAGATTATTGTTCTAAAATCATGACATACTGCTACAAGGAAAGATTCCTGCTGGTACTGTGAGGAACAGATTATTGTTCTAAAATCATCACCTAGTGCTCTAGGGAGAGGTTCCCGATGGTGCTGTGAGGGACAGATTATTGTTCTAAAATCATCACCTAGTGCTATAGGGAGAGGTTCCTGCTGATGCTGTAAGGGACAGATTATTGTTCTAAAATCATCACATACTGCTACAAGAAAGATTCCTGCTGGTGCTGTGAGGGACAGATTATTGTTCTAAAATCTTCTCCTACTACTATAGGGAGAGGTTCCTGCTGGTGCTGTGAGGGACAGATTGTTGTTATAAAAGCATCACATACTGCTAGAGGGAAATGTTCCTGCTGGTGCTGTGCGGGACAGATTATTGTTGTAAAATAATCACATACTGCTAGAGGGAGAGGTTCCTGCTGGTGCTGTGAGGGACAGATTATTGTTGTAAAAAAATCTCCTTTTGCTATAGGGAGAGGTTCCTGCTGGTGCTGTGAGGAACAGATTATTGTTCTAAAATCATCTCCTACTGCTATAGGGAGAGGTTCCTGCTCATGCTGTGAGGGACAGATTATTGTTCTAAAATCATCACATACTGCTACAAGGAGTGATTCCTGCTGGTTCTGTGAGGGACAGATTATTGTTCTAAAATCATCTCCTAGTGCTATAGGGAGAGGTTCCTGCTGATGCTGTGAGGGACAGACTATTGTTCTAAAATCATCTCCTACTGCTATAGGGAGAGGTTCCTGCTGGTGCTGCGAGGGACAGATTATTGTTCTAAAATCTTCTCCTACTACTATAGGGAGAGGTTCCTGCTGGTGCTGTGAGGGACAGATTGTTGTTATAAAAGCATCACATACTGCTAGAGGGAAATGTTCCTGCTGGTGCTGTGCGGGACAGATTATTGTTGTAAAATAATCACATACTGTTAGAGGGAGAGGTTCCTGCTGGTGCTGTGAGGGACAGATTATTGTTGTAAAAAAAATCTCCTTTTGCTATAGGGAGAGGTTCCTGCTGGTGCTGTGAGGAACAGATTATTGTTCTAAAATCATCTCAATCTGCTATAGGGAGAGGTTCCTGCTGGTGCTGTGAGGAACAGATTATTGTTCTAAAATCATCTCCTACTGCTATAGGGAGAGGTTCCTGCTGATGCTGTGAGGGACAGATTATTGTTCTAAAATCATGACATACTGCTACAAGGAAAGATTCCTGCTGGTACTGTGAGGAACAGATTATTGTTCTAAAATCATCACCTAGTGCTCTAGGGAGAGGTTCCTGATGGTGCTGTGAGGGACAGATTATTGTTCTAAAATCATCACTTAGTGCTATAGGGAGAGGTTCCTGCTGATGCTGTAAGGTACAGATTATTGTTCTAAAATCATCACATACTGCTACAAGAAAGATTCCTATTGGTGCTGTGAGGGACAGATTATTGTTCTAAAATCTTCTCCTACTGCTATAGGGAGAGGTTCCTGCTGGTGCTGTGAGGGACAGATTGTTGTTATAAAAGCATCACATACTGCTAGAGGGAAATGTTCCTGCTGGTGCTGTGCGGGACAGATTATTGTTGTAAAATAATCACATACTGCTAGAGGGAGAGGTTCCTGCTGGTGCTGTGAGGGACAGATTATTGTTGTAAAAAAATCTCCTTTTGCTATAGGGAGAGGTTCCTGCTGGTGCTGTGAGGAACAGATTATTGTTCTAAAATCATCTCCTACTGCTATAGGGAGAGGTTCCTGCTGATGCTGTGAGGGACAGATTATTGTTCTAAAATCATCACATACTGCTACAAGGAGTGATTCCTGCTTGTTCTGTGAGGGACAGATTATTGTTCTAAAATCATCATCTAGTGCTATAGGGAGAGGTTCCTGCTGATGCTGTGAGGGACAGACTATTGTTCTAAAATCATCTCCTACTGCTATAGGGAGAGGTTCCTGCTGGTGCTGCGAGGGACAGATTATTGTTCTAAAATCATCTCCTACTGCTATAGGGAGAGGTTCCTGCTGGTGCTGTGAGGGACAGATTGTTGTTCTAAAAGCATCACATACTGCTTGAGGGAGAGGTTCCTGCTGGTGCTGTGCAGGACAGATTATTGTTCTAAAATCATCACATACTGCTATAGGGAGAGGTTCATGCTGGTGCTGTGAGGGACAGATTATTGTTCTAAAATCATCGCATACTGTTATAGGGAGAGGTTCATGCTGGTGCTGTGAGGGACAGATTATTGTTCTAAAATCATCTCCTAGTGCTATAGGGAGAGGTGCCTGCTGTGCTGTGAGGGACAGACTATTGTTCTAAAATCATCACATACTGCTAGAGGGAGAGGTTCCTGCTGATGCTGTGAGGGACAGATTATTGTTCTAAAATCATCACATACTGCTACTGGGAGAGATTACTGCTGGTGCTGTGAGGGACAGTTTACTGTACTAAAATCATCACCTAGTGATATAGGGAGAGGTTCCTGCTGATGCTGTGAGGGACAGACTATTGTTCTAAAATCATCACATACTGCTACAGGGAGAGATTACAGCTGGTGCTGTGAGGGACAGATTATTGTTCTAAAATCATCACATACTGCTAGAGGGAGAGGTTCCTGCTGGTGCTGTGAGGGACAGATTATTGTTCTAAAATCATCACATACTGTTATAGGGAGAGGTTCATGCTGGTGCGGTGAGGGACAGATTATTGTTCTAAAATCATCTCCTAGTGCTATAGGGAGAGGTGCCTGCTGTTGCTGTGAGGGACAGATTATTGTTCTAAAATCATCACCTAGTGCTATAGGGAGAGGTTCCTGCTGATGCTGTGAGGGACAGACTATTGTTCTAAAATCATCACATACTGCTACAGGGAGAGATTCCTGCTGGTGCTGTGAGGGACAGATTATTGTTCTAAAATCATCTCCTACTGCTATAGGGAGAGGTTCCTGCTAGTGCTGTGAGGGACCGATTATTATTCTAAAATCATCTCATTCTGCTATAGGGAGAGGTTCCTGCTGGTGCTGTGAGGAACAGATTATTGTTCTAAAATCATCTCCTACTGCTATAGGGAGAAGTTCCTGCTGATGCTGTGAGGGACAGATTATTGTTCTAAATCATCACATACTGCTACAAGGAGAGATTCCTGCTGGTGCTGTGAGGGACAGATTATTGTTCTAAAATCATCACCTAGTGATATAGGGAGAGGTTCCTGCTGATGCTGTGAGGGACAGACTATTGTTCTAAAATCATCACATACTGCTACAGGGAGAGATTACAGCTGGTGCTGTGAGGGACAGATTATTGTTCTAAAATCATCTCCTACTGCTATAGGGAGAGGTTCCTGCTGGTGCTGTGAGGGACAGATTGTTGTTCTAAAAGCATCACATAATGCTAGAGGGAGAGGTTCCTGCTGGTGCTGTGCGGGACAGATTATTGTTCTAAAATCATCTCATTCTGCTATAGGGAGAGGTTCCTACTGGTGCTGTGAGGAACAGATTATTGTTCTAAAATCATCTCCTACTGCTATAGGGAGAAGTTCCTGCTGATGCTGTGAGGGACAGATTATTGTTCTAAAATCATCACATACCGCTACAAGGAGAGATTCCTGCTGGTGCTGTGAGGGACAGATTATTGTTCTAAAATCATCACCTAGTGATATAGGGAGAGGTTCCTGCTGATGCTGTGAGGGACAGACTATTGTTCTAAAATCATCACATACTGCTATAGGGAGCGGTTCCTGCTGGTGCTGCGAGGGACAGATTATTGTTCTAAAATCATCTCCTACTGCTATAGGGAGAGGTTCCTGCTGGTGCTGTGAGGGACAGATTGTTGTTCTAAAAGCATCACATAATGCTAGAGGGAGAGGTTCCTGCTGGTGCTGTGCGGGACAGATTATTGTTCTAAAATCATCACATACTGTTATAGGGAGAGGTTCATGCTGGTGCTGTGAGGGACAGATTATTGTTCTAAAATCATCTCCTAGTGCTATAGGGAGAGGTGCCTGCTGTTGCTGTGAGGGACAGATTATTGTTCTAAAATCATCACCTAGTGCTATAGGGAGAGGTTCCTGCTGATGCTGTGAGGGAATGATTATTGTTCTAAAATCATCACATACTGCTACAGGGAGAGATTCCTTCTGGTGCTGTGAGGGACAGATTATTGTTCTAAAATCATCTCCTACTGCTATAGGGAGAGGTTCCTGCTGGTGCTGTGAGGGACAGATTATTGTTCTAAAATCATC
>BLSH010153186.1:15652-28659 GCA_018402905.1 Glandirana rugosa
GTGATGAAATCATCGTTTCACAGTAAAGAAGTCACAACAGTGTATTTTTTTGTATATTATTTTATAAATGTTTTTACAAACCCCACATGAGTGAAAACACTCTATGGCATATATATATATCTACTTGTTCAGGTTAAATATGTATTTTTTATAAAAACAGTGTGTGGAAACTTTTGCAGGGTGCTGCTTTACGTAGTCCACTAGTGGATCGACTCGCTGATAACCAGGTGTGTAGTGAAGGCCAGGGCCCAATCGCGCGATGTCGACTAGCGCCGAGATTGGAGTCATTAGGTAGGTCCGTGATGTAAAAGTAAAAGAAGGGGGGTAAGGTCCTGACTATTTCAGCTTCCTAGTGCCGGCGCGTCCCCGCTCTATGAGAGGAAGCCACAACGGCTTACTGAGGTTAGAGCCGCGATCAGCTGTAGCGCGCTAACCCGGGACCGGAAGTGATGTGTGGACCAATAGTCGCTCAGCTAGGTGATCACCTGATGCATTTCGTCGTGGGACGTTTTCAAAGGTGTGTGACAAAAATATTTTTTATGTATAAATTGGACTTGTTCATCTATATATATATACGGTATCTCACAAAAGTGAGTACACCCCAAACATTTTTGTAAATATTTTATTATATGTTTTTTTATGTGACAACACTGAAGAAATGACACTTTGCTACTAAAGTAGTGAGTGTACAGCTTGTATAACAGTGTAAATTTGCTGGCTCCTCAAAATAACTCAATGCACAGCCATTAATGTCTAACCCACTGGCAACAAAAGTGAGTACACCCCTAAGTGAAAATTGTCAATTTGGGCCCAATTAGCCATTTTCCCTTCCCGGTGTTATGTGACTCGTTAGTGTTACATGGTCTCAGGTGTGAATGGGGAGCAGGTGTGTTAAATTTGGTGTTATCGCTCTCACTCTCTTATACTGGTCATTGGAAGTTCAACATGGCACATCATGGCAAAGAACTCTCTGAGATTCTTGAAAAAAAGAATTGTTGCTCTGTATAAAAATTGCCTAGGCTAAAAGAGATTGCCACAACCCTGAAACTGAGCTGCAGCAAAGTGCCCAAGAACATACATATATGACACTTTGGGACCAATTTGGACATTTTCACCTAGGGGTGTACTCACTTTTGTTGCCAGCGGCTTAGACATTAACCTCTTCCGGACCACCCGCCGTCGTTTGACGGCGGCAGTTTGAAGTGGAATACCGTTGTTATGGTAGCAGATAGCTACCATAACCCCAGTATCTTTTTTTTCTGCAGACGATAATGCGTCTGATAAAAGTGGTCTTAGCGGCGGATTCGCCGCGAGATCACATTTATCAGCGGCGGGAGAGGTGCCCCCCTCCCGCCGCTTTCCGGTCATCTCCGCCGCTTACCAGACCCGCCGACAGCGGCGGAGATGATCGCGACCGTTCTCCCCAGTGTCCGTGAGCCGAGTGAGCGGCTGAAGCCGCTTACTCGGCTCCATAACATGGCTGGGCGGAAGCTACGTCACATGTCGCTTCCTCCCAACGGTCTTAAAGGGGACATTTTTTTTTCAGATGTCATTTTGCTCAAAATTTATTTATTTTTTTTTTTTTTTTGCATGCAAGTGTAAATATGAGATTTGAGGTCTTTTTGACCCCAGATCTCATATTTGGGAGGTCCTGGCATGCTTTTTTCTATTACAAGGAATGTTTACATTTCTTGTAATAGGAATAAAAGTGATCATTTTTTTTTTTAAATTACAGTGTAAAAATAAAAAATAAAAAGTAAAATAAATAATAAGGAAAAAAAAAAATTAAAGCGCACCATCCTTGCGAGCTCGCGCGCAGAAGCGAACGCATACGTAAGTCCCGCCCACATATGAAAACGTTCAAACCACACATGAGAGGTATCGCCGCGATCGTTAGAGCGAGAGCAATAATTTTAGCACTAGACCTCCTCTGTAACTCAAAAATGCTAACCTGTAGATTTTTTAAACTTCGCAAATGGAGATTTTTATGTTGCAAAGTTTGTCGCCATTCCGCGAGCGGACGCAATTTTGAAGCATGACATGTTGGGTATCATTTTACTCGGCGTAACATTATCTTTCACAATATGTAAAAAATTTGGCCTAACTTTACTGTTGTCTTATTTTTTAACTCAAAAAACTACATTTTAAAAAAAAAAAATCACGCTTGTAAGACCGCTGTGCAAATACGGTGTGACGTAAAGTTTTGCAATGGCCACCATTTTATTCTCTAGGGTGTTCGAAAAAAATATATAATGTTTGGGGGTTCTTACTAATTTTATAGCAAAAAAACCTGTTTTTATCTCGTAACCACCGAACCCAAAAAACAGCCTCGGTCTTAAAGTGGTTAATGGCTGTGTGTTGAGTTATTTTGAGGGGACCACAAATTTACACTTTTATACAAGCTGTATACTCACTACTTTACATTGTAGCAAAGTGCCATTTCTTCAGTGTTGTCACATGAAAAGATAGAATAAAATATTTACAAAAATGTGAGGGGTGTACTCACTTTTGGGAGATACCGGTACTGTAGATATATATAGCTACATATATATATATATATATATATATATATATATATATACATCCTGTTCCAAATTATTATGCAAATGCAATTTCAGTGTAACAAAGATTAAATGTTTTGTTTATCAGTTTAACTGTTTAACTCATGGATGTCATTGTGTGTCAGGGCTCTTTTGATCACTGAAAACAATCTCGGACACCTGTGATAATTAGATTGCCAGGTGAGCCCAATTAAAGGAAAAACTACTAAAGGAGGGTGTTCCACATTATTAAGCAGAGCACCATTTTCAAGCAATATGGGGAAGAAAAAGGATCTCTCTGCTGCCGAAAAGAGTGAAATAGTTCAATGCCTTGGACGAGGTTTGAAAACATTAGATATTTCACGAAAACTGAAGCGTGATCATCGCACTATTAAGACATTTGTGGCTGATTCAGAGCACAGACAGGTTTGTGAACATTGAGGAAGATTTCTGCCAGATCCATGCATTGGATCAAGAGAGCAGCTGCTAAAACACCATTACATAGCAGCAAACAGATATTTGAAGCTGCTGGTGCCTCTTGAGTCCCACAGACATCAAGGTGTAGAGTCCTCCAGAGTCTTGCAACTGTGCATAAACCTTCCATTCGGCCACTACTAACCAATGCTCACAAGCAGAAACGGCTGCATTGGGCAGAAAAATACATGAATACTAATTTTCAAACAGTCCTGTTCACTGATGAGTGCCGTGTAGAGTTGAGCGAACCCGAACTGTAAAGTTTGGGTCCGTACCGAACTTTTGGGTGTCCGGTGTTCTGGTAATTTTACTAAAAGTTCTGAAAATTGCTGTAAAAAAGTCCTGGAAAGTCCTAGAGGTCTGCAAAAGGAAGGAAAATGGGGGTAAGAGTCCGACAAGTGCCCTACAAAGAAATGGGGACAGGGAAATAACTTAAAAGCATTTTTTTAAAAAAAATCACATAAAAAAATCAAAAATGGAGGTGGATGTGGACCATCTTCAAACTGTGTGTGAAAAGTATTAATTAACGGGAGAAGCCATATCCCTGTTCTAAAATCATCTTCAAACTGTGTGAAAAAAGTATAAATTAGCCGGAAGAACCCATATCACTGTTCTACAATCATCTGAAAACTGTGTGTGAAACTTAAAAAATAGCCGGGAGAAGCCATATCCCTGTTCTAAAAGCATCTGAAAACTGTGTGTGAAACTTAAACAATAACCGGGAGAAGCCATATCCCTGTTCTAAAATCATCTGAAAACTGTGTGTGAAACTTAAACAATAGCAGGTAAAAGCCATATCCCTGTTCTAAAAACATCTGAAAACTGTGTGTGAAACTTAAACAATAGCAGGTAGAAGCCACATTTTCCTTCCTTTTGCAGACCTCTAGGACTTTCCAGGACTTTTTTTACAGCCATTTTAGTGCCTAAAAGTTTGGGTCCCCATTAATTTCAATTGGGTTCGGGGTCCGGATCAAAGTTCGGGTTCTGTCCGGACCCGAACCTGGACTTTGTCCCGAAATTCAGCCGAATCAGCAGAACCCGAACTTCTAGAGGTTCGATCAACTCTAGTGCCGTGCAACCCTGGATGGTCCAGATGGATGGAGTAGTGGATGGTTGGTGGACCGCCACCCTGTTCCAACAAGGCTGCAACGTCAGCAAAGCGGTGGTGGAGTCATGTTTTGGGCCAGAATCATGGGAAGAGAGCTGGTCAGCCCCTTAAGGGTCCTCGAAGGTGTAAAGATGACCTCTGCAAAGTATGTGGAGTTCCTGGCTGACTACTTCCTTCACTGGTACAGAAGGAAGAACTATGCTTTCCGTAATAAAAGCATCTTCATGCATGACAATGCACCATCTCATGCTGCAGAGAATACTTCTGCATCAATGGCTGCTATGGACATAAAAGGAGAGAAAGTCATGGTGTGGCCTCCATCCTCCCCTGACCTCAATCCTATTGAGAATCTTTGGGGCATCATTAAGCAAAAGATCTATGAGGGTGGGAGGAAGTTTACATCCAAACAGCAGCACTGGGAGGCTATTCTGACATCTTGCAAACAAATTCAAGCAGAAACTGTCCGAAAACTCACAAGTTTAATGGATGCAAGACTTGTGAAACTGCTATCATATATGGAATCCTATGTTAAAATGCAATGTGACCTGTTAAAATGTTTAAAAAGTTAAAATGTTGTTCAAAGTTTGATTGAAATAGCTTTTGATTTCAGCAAATATGCTGCAAACACAACAAATGACAATTTTCAGTTCTTTACAACCTATAAAGTGTTTTGAAACTTACTGTGCGTAATAATTTGGAACAGTGCATTGTACGTTTTTTATTTTGAAAAAAAATACTGTTATCATTAGGAGGTTTGAATAAAATTTGAATTGTACTATTAATAGTTGATAACATGAGAATTATGCTGACTGTTGTTTACATCAATTATTTAGGTAAATGAGAAAAATAACATTCGCATAATAATTTGGAACAGGGTGTATACGCACAGTGTACTATATATCAGTGTACACTGTACATAAGGTATATAGTACACTTGGCTTGGTGTATTAAAATATATACAGCCTGGTATATATATATCCACACCACGTATTGAGTGTCCACTATATATCTGTCCATACGGTATATAGTACACTTGAGGTGGTGTATTAAAACATATACAGTTTTTAACCCTTTAACCCCCAAGCCCTTTTTTACAGTTGTTGTTTACAAGCTAAAATCATTTTTTTTATAGAAAATTACTTAAAACCACCAAACCTTTATATACATTTTTCAAAAACCCTAGAGAATAAAATGGCAATCATTGCAATACTTTTTGTAACAATGTATTTGCGCAGCGGTCTTTGAAGCGCTTTTTTTTTGGAAAAAGAAATCACTTTTTTGTGTTTACAAAATAAGACAACAGTAAAGTTATCCCAATTTTTGTATATTGTGAAAGAGGATGTTACGCTGAGTAAATAAATACCATACATGACACGGTTGAAAATTTCGCACACTCGCGGAATGTTGACTTATTCCGGTACTTATAAATCTCCATAGGCAACGTTTTAAACATTTTTAGTGATTACCAGGTTAGAGGTGCAGAGGAGGTCTTTTGCAAGAATTATTGCTCACACTCTGGTGATCTCGGCGATACCTCACATGTGTGGTTTGAACACCATTTTCATATGCAGGCGCGGTGTGTTTTCTTTGCTGCAGGAGCTTGCGGGTACTGTGACGCTTTACATTTATTTATTTTTTTATTTTTTACTTATTTTATTATATTTTTCCTCTTAACACTGTTCCTTTAAAAAAAAAATCTGATAACTGTTATTGCTATCACAATGAATGTAAACATCCCTTGTGATAGTAATATATGGTGCCAGATACACTTTATGGAAGGATAGGGGGTCTAAAAGACCCCCCATCAATCCTTTGCACTTCACAGTATTCAAATCTCCAAAAACAGTGATTCTGAATACTGTCATTTTTTAAAACCGGCACCATTAGCCGCCGAGTAAACCAGAAGTGACGTTGTAACGTTGCTTCCGGGAATGTACGAAGGAGTCCCAATCAAAGCCGATTCGACTTCCACAGGGAGTTCACAACGCCAGTGGACGTGCCGGATCAGAACTCCGGTCTCCCGCTGGGACGAGAGGCCGTAGAATAGCTGCGGACAGTGGTGGGAGGGGGGTTGCCCCTTCCCTCTGCCTGGGATAACGATCGAGCGGCTCCCAAGCTGGATCGGCTGTTATCAACCGATAGCCGGCCGTCTGCTCTAAAAAACGGTACCAGGGTATAGCCTGTAGCTGCAGACTATACCCTGATACGTCCACTTAAAGCAGCCACCATTTATGAACAGCGATTCGTGTTAAGTGTTTACACTAATTTAAAACAGCAGGGCCCTTTCCTGTGCCCAACAAAAGTAACTGCAAGGGGTTACAGTGTTCTGGCTCCGATAACACCCAAGGCCTAATTTTTCACCACCTGTTGGACTGGGGCATGTCATCACAATTTTTAACCACTTAACGCTAATCACCTTTTATAAACGGTGGCAGCTTTAAGTGGATGTGTCAGGGGAAATAGCCTGCAGCTACAGGCTATACCCCGGTATCGTTTTTAAGAGCAGGCAGCTGGCTATCCGGTGATAATGGCCGATACGGCTCAGAAGCCGCTTGGTCTTTATCCCAGGGAGCTGGAGGGGCCACCCCCCCTCCCGCAACCATCCGCTGCTCTTCTCTAGTCTCCCGTCCCACCAGGAGACCGGAGCTCCGATGCGACACTTCTGGCCGCTGTGTTGAGTCCCTGTGGAAGCCGGAATCAGCTTCAATCGGGACTCCTTCGTACATTTTCGGAAGCACAATGTCAGAACGTCACGTCCGGTTTACTCGGCGGGAAACAGCGCCGGTTTTAAAAAATGACAGTATTCAGAATCGCCGTTTTTGGCGATCTGAATACTGTCTTTTAGACCCCCCATCCTTCCATAAAGTGTACCTGTCACCATATATTACTATCACAAAGGATGTTTACATTCTTTGTGATAGCAATAAAAGTGATCAGATTTTTTCCTTTTTTAAAGGAACAGTGTTAAGAGGAAAAATATAATAAAATAAATAATAATTAAAAAAAGTCCCACCGTAACCGGGAGCTCGCGCAGCAAAGAAAACGCATATGTAAGTCACGCTCGCATATGAAAACGGTGTTCAAACCACACATGTGAGGTATCACCACAATCACCAGAGTGTGAGCAGTAATTCTAGCAAAAGACCTCCTCTGCACCTCTAACCAGGTAAATGTAAAAATTTGGAGATTTTTAAGTACCGGAGTTTGTCGCCATTCCGAAAATGTGCGCAATTTTCAACCCTAACATGTATGGTATCTATTTACTGGGCATAACATTGTCTTTCACAATATACAAAAAAATTGAGCTAACTTTACTGTTGTCTTATTTTTTAACACAAAAAAGCAATTTTTTTCCAAAAAAATTGTGATTTAAAGACCGCTGCGCAAATCCTGTGTGACAAATAGTATTGCAACGATCGTCATTTTATTCTCTAGGGTGTTTGAAAAAAATATATAATGTTTGGGGGTTCTAAGTAATTTGCCAGCAAAAAAAATGATTTTAACTTGTAAACAACAAAAGTAAAAAAGGGCTCAGGGGCTTACGTGGTTAAACTAATTTACAACATCAGGCCCAGTTACTACATCCAGCAAGAGTAACTGCAAGAGGTTACAGTGTTCTGGCACCGCCAACACCCAAGGCCCAGTTTTTGGCCACCTGTTTGACTGGGGGGCTTTCGTCAGAATTTGTAAACTAATTTACAACATCAGGTCCAGTTCCTCTGTCCAACAAGAGTAACTGCAAGGGGTTACAGTGTTCTGGCACCACCAACAAGCAAGGTCCAATTTTTGGCCACCTGTTTGACTGGGGGCTTTTGTCAGAATTTGTAAGCTAATTTACAACATAAGGACCAGTTCCTCCATCCAACAAGAGTAACTGCAAGGGGTTACAGTGTTCTGGCACCGCCAACAAGCAAGGCCCAATTTTTGGCCACTTATTTGACTGGGGGCTTTTGTCAGAATTTGTAAGCTAATTTACAACATAAGGCCCAGTTCCTCTGTCCAACAAGAGTAACTGCAAGGGGTTACAGTGTTCTGGCACTGCCAACAAGCAAGGCCCAATTTTTGGCCAGCTGTTTGACTGGGGGATTTTATCACATTTTTTTAACTATTTTACAACAGCAGGGCCCGCACCAAAATTAAAAAATAAAATGACCTGCAGTTCCCCCCAAAATCCAAACCAGGCCCTTCATGTCTGGTATGGAATTTAAAGGGAACTCCGTGCCAGAGTTTTAAAAAAAATTACGTGTAGTTCCCCCCAAAACCCAAACAAGGCCCTTCAGGTCTGGTATGGAATTTAAGGGGAACCCCGCACCAATTTTTTTAAAAAAAGATGTGAGGTCCCCCCTAAAGTCCAAACCAGGCCTCCGAACCATACCACACCACATGCACTCAACATGGGGAGGATGCATTGAGGTTGCCCCCAAAGCACCTTGTCCCCATGTTGATGGGGAGAAGGGCCTCATCCCCACAACCCTGGCTGGTGGTTGTGGGGGTCTGCTAGCAAGGGGCTTATCAGAATCTGGAAGCCCCCCTTTAATAAGGGGGGCCCCAGATCCTGATCCCCTCCCTATGTGAATAGGTTTGGGCTACATTGTACCCCTACCCATTCACCAAAAAAGGAGTGTAGTGTAAAAAAAAACAATAGACAATTTTTGACAAGTCCTTTATTTTCTTCCTCCATCTTCTCCTGGCCCGGTCCCCCATCAACATGGGGACAAGGTGCTTTGAAGTGGGGGGCAGAGCCCCCCTCCCCCAAAGCATCCATACTCCCCATATTGAGGGCATGTAGCTTGGTACGGTTCAGGAGGGGGGGCGCTTGCTCGCCCCCCCCAACCGGCCAGGGCTGCATGCTCAGATAAGGGTCTGGTTTGGATTTTAGGGGGACCCCCACATCAATTTTTTTTTAATTAGGTGTGGGGTTCCCCTTAATATCCAAACCAGACCCAAAGAGCCTGGTTTGGACTGGGGGGGGCACACAAACTTTTTTTCAGCAATACATTACAGCCGCAATTTTAAATTACAATTTTTCCTATGGAAATGTCATTTTGCTCTGGCTATGTTCTACACCTCACCGAGATGCGCCCTTTTACACACAGACTAAGGACACCCCCCCCAGGCGCAATATTTAAAGGAATTTTTGTTTTTTTTTTCACTTTAGGCATTATTAAAATCACTGCTCCTGAAAAAAATGATTGATAAAATAAACTTTTTTTTTCATTGATACATGTCCTCTAGGGCAGGACCCAGGTCCCCATACACTTTTTAGGGCAATAACATTGCATATAAGCCTTTAAAATGTGCACTTTTGATTTTTCATATTCGGGTCCCATAGACTTTAATGGTGTTCGGATGTTCGCCCTGATCTTTTTGTCTGTTCGTATGTTCTGGTGCGAACCGAACCGGGGGGTGTTCGGCTCATCCCTAATCTCCAGATATCAGACAATATGAGATGGACAATTTGGAATTTTGTATCCTGAAATAAAATTATATTCATTAAATATTGTGTACTCTTCTTATTGCAGAACAAGTCGAACAGTTCGTTTTTCCTGGATTACATGAGAATTTACATCCAGAAAAAAGGTAATACACCAAAAAAATTTAAACTGTAAGTATATTTTAACAACAAATGAAAGTATTTATAGGCAAAACATTTTTTTTATTTTGGATAGAGAAAGGGAGGGTTATAACCCCAGTCAGTTTATGTTTAGCTATACCATTGCGGAGATTTCCCTTCACTTCCTGTCCCATAGCCAAACAGGAAGGGAGAGGAAATTCTTATAAATTAAGGGAATCCCTATGGGGACCACCAGATGGGGACCACCAGGTCATCAGAACTAGTGTCACCATTTTACGATTTCCCCTCTATTTACTTTTCTAGGGACAACCTAAATTGTGGGATTATCTTTCTTTATCACTTTCAATGATAGTGGTGAACAGGACAAATTATAGGGTTGCCACATCATCTCTTTAATCCAGGACACATACTAATTACACAGTGGCTGAATAAGGTGGTAATTAAACTCACTTGGTGCCTTATCTGCATTAAATCAGCCTCAGAACCTGTGTAATTCATATGTGTCCTGGATTAAAGGGATCAGGTGGCAACCCTAGACAAATAGAGAGGGTGAATCTCCTTAATGGGGGCACAGACAGCTATAAAAACTGACAGGGGTTCTAATCCATATTTACTCTGTCTAAAACTATATAAAAGTTTTGCCTTTAGTTTTACTTTAAACTTGTTAGCATTGCATTAAAATGGAAATGTGTGAGCTCTTCCTGACCGAGTCGGCCGACAAGGTCCTATGCAGACAGAAACACAAATTCTTCACCAAGAGCAATAAGTCTGACACGTTCCTAGCCCTATCCCTACGCAATCTTGACCGCCCTCGCAGGCCGATCTGCCTTAAAACCTCCAAGGATACCTACACCAGTAACCCCGTCAAAATTGTGGCCCACTTCCGCAGGCACCTGGCCGCCCTATATGACTCCAACCCTTCCTTTGACGTTTCTCGAGCCAAAACCCTACTCTCAAGCATCACCCTCCCCTCCCTCTCAGCCTCCCAGAAGGAATCCTTAGATGAACCCCTCATGCTCCGCGAGGTCCTTGCCGCTATTAAAATGTTGAAAAACAACAAGAGGCCAGGGCCAGACGGCTTCACAGCTTCATACTATAAACACTTCGCACACCTCTTGGCCCCTGTTTTAACTAATGCCCTTAACGCTGTCCGACTAGGCTCTACATTTCGCCCTGAGTCCCTCTCGGCCGTTGTCTCCATGTTGCCCAAACCTTCTTCTGATGATTCCTCTTGGACCAACTACCGTCCAATCTCCCTGCTCAACCAAGACATTAAACTTATGGCCAAAATCTTATCCGCTCGGCTGAAAAGGCTGATAGGCTCCCTTATCCATAGAGATCAGGTGGAGTTTATACCAGCCAGGCAAGCTGGAGACAACATCTGGAGAGTGGTCCTCCTAACCCATATAGCCCGCACCCACAAGATCCCTACATGCTTCCTATCCCTAGACATAAGAAAGGCCTTTGATACCCTGTCCTGGCCATATCTAACACTGGCTTTGAAGCGGTGGGGGTTCGGCCCGCATTTCTTGACATGGGTCTCCTCCCTTTACTCTTCCCCGTCAGCCTGTGTAAGATACACAGGATACAAGTCAGACCCATTCCCTATCTGTAGAGGCACCCACCAGGGGTGCCCCCTATCCCCCCTTCGACCAGCCTCTCTTACCTTGGGATTCAACTCTCCCCCAACCCGTCAGATCTTTATTCTGTGAACTACCCGCCTATGTTGTCCCATCTCACTTGACTAATGTCTGACTGGTCAAAACTCCCCCTCCTCTGGCTAGGACGGATTACGGCGGTAAAAATGTCTATCCTACCCAAAATATTATACCTATTTAGGGTCCTCCCGGTGGAAGTACCCTCCCACTTTCTGAGAATCCTACAGAGGAGGACTTTCCAATATATTTGGGGCAAAACACGACCCAGAGTGTCCAAACGTCTTTTGTTTTTCCCCAAGCCCAGAGGTGGCCTTGGGGTCCCAAACTTCGCCAAATATTACCAAGCGGCGCAGCTAGCCCCCCTACCCAAATGGCACGCCACCCACGAAATACCCCTATGGGTGTCCCTGGAGGTGGTCGACTGTGGCCCTTTATCCACAGCCAACCTACTATGGCTAAACCCAAGAATCCGTGGGCCCATCTGTAACCCTGTCACTGCCCACAGCCTCAAACTATGGGACAGACTTAAGCTCCAGGCAGGTCTGCAATCCCCACACAATCCGATGTTATCCTTTTTGAGGAACCCGGCATTCTACCCAGCCTGGTCATTTCCAGCCTCGTTTAATAGATGGACTGAGGCTGGCCTCCTGCGGGCCCACTCCTTCACTACCCCTGATGCTGTCAAGTCGTTCCCCACCCTCCAGGAACAATTTTAAATCCCTAGTTCCGAATTATTCCTCTACCTGCAGCTTAAACACCTCTTCACCCCACATGTGCGCACCAGCTCCTCCCTACCCGCCATTTCACCATTCGAACATCTTTGTCAGACCGACCCCCACGCCAGGAGTATGATTTCCACACTGTACGCGCACCTACTCGACCCCCTACCCCCAACGCAGATCCCCTAAGCTAAGGCGTGGGAAAAAGACCTTCAAACAACCATAGACCCTGGTAAAGATTGGGTAGAAATTTGGGACTCCACCCAGAACATTGCAGCCCTTGAGACCTCCTACAAAGTCCTCATGAGGTGGTACCTAGTTCCAGCCCGGATACACAAATTTTTGCCTTCATACTCTCCGCTCTGCTTTCGAGGTTGCCCGGATCTTGACTCCCATCTACACATATGGTGGAGTTGTCCAATCATTGGCTCGTTTTGGGCCCAAATATTCAAAATCATTACTAAATTAATGGACTGCCCCATAGCCCCTGACCCTAAGACGGCGCTTCTAAATTTGAAACCCGCGGAACTTTCTAGAACCCAATTCAAACTCCTCCTGCAGGTCACCACAGCGGCTAAGAAAACCATCACCCACGCGTGGAAATCCCCGCACTTACTGAGACCAAAAACAGAGTCACGAAGGCAATGATCCACCCCAGAATCGAGGCTATAGTCTCAGACAAGCTATTTAAACACAAGCACATTTGGGGACCGTGGTTAACCCACTTCGCCCCCCTGGGCTTTGAGGTTTCTCTTTTCAAACCCTGAACTCCTTACGAACTGGAATACACAGTTCGTGTACAGGTATAACCCTGACCCCAGACCTCATGTGACCTGCCCTCCCCCGACCCCACCTCTTCCCCCAAGCTCTCTTCCCCCCCCCCCCACTTCCCCTTGCTCTTCCGGTGCCTAGGTCCTTTCTACTACCTCTCCC
>BLSH010153186.1:78161-91737 GCA_018402905.1 Glandirana rugosa
ATACACCGACCCCTCCCAACGCCTCCATTTGTCTTACCTCCTGAACTACAGATTCCTCTTGCCGTGGTGCCTCGCGAAGGAATTCTTTACCATGATAATAATAATAATAATAATATGTCCTAAATATATCGCGGTTGTTAAATGCGTCGCGAAATGTTGTACTCCATCTGTCATGTTTATGTTATGTGAATTATGTCATCCTTAATCTCCCAGGACGAGCAATCTCGAATGTTAGATTTTCCCTTCCAGTTCTCTATGTTCACCATTATTGACACCCCCTACACGATTATCTCTTCTATTTTCATGTCAACAATCCACCCTCGGTCTATCCGAAGAGACTTCTCCATCCAAAAGTCCCTAGCAGACTTCCACCTGTTTGATCCTCTTTCGGCCTGTCTGACCCCATCTCGTAAGGTCTCCTACCCTCTCCGAGACCTCTTCAGGAGGCTCCCACCTAACAACTGTACTTTTATCTTCTCTATTAGCACATCCCCCACAGTTATTACCACTTGTATCTCTTGACCTTCCCTTTTAGATTGTAAGCTCTAACGAGCAGGACCCTCTAATTCCTACTGTATTAAGTGTATTGTATTTGTACTGTCTACCTCATGTTGTAAAGCGCTGCGTAAATTGTTGGCGCTATATAAATCCTGTATAATAATAATAATAATAATAGTACCATTTCTTAAGGAAGCGCTCCGTGGTGCCGTTCTCCTTAGACATCAAGTCCTCCATTCTGTTTACCTCCGCAACCCTCCCCAGCCACATAGCGACCGAAGGGGTCCGCGTCTGTTTCCAGAGAAGCAGGATACAGCTCCTAGCTGCGGTGATCAAGGTTGGTAGGATTGATTTCCTATATGACTTGCTTGGGAATTGATGGTGGTGGAGCAGGAACAGTGCGGGGTCAAGAGTTAATTCATGGTCCGTAAATTTTTGAGATATTCTAATGACCTCCGTCCAATATGGCTGCAGTAGCCTGCAAGACCAGAAGATATGGAGTAGAGAGCCCAGTTCTTCCCCGCATCTCCAGCAGGTATCTGGGCATTGTGGAAACATCTGGTGAAGCTTTACTGGTGTATGATACCACCGAGTCAGGATTTTGAAATTTCCCTCCTGGTGTGCCGAGCAACAGGAGGTTTTATGGGCAAAGAGGAGGACTCGATCAGCTCCTCCATCAGAAAGGTCTATACCCAATTCCTCCTCCCATCTCGCCAGGAATGGTAGTTTAGAGTCCTTCGAAGGGGCTACCAAGAGGTTGTAAGTCTGAGAAATTGTGTGACGCGTAGGTGACTTATCGTCACACAGGAGTTCGAAGGATGTGAGTTGTCTGCAATAAGGCGCTGGGGAGGGCAGGGACCTCATGTAATGTGTCAGCTGGGTTTTTTGCCAAAACGAGAGGCTAGACAACTTCTGATCATCCAAAATGTGCTGTCTAGAAAGCCACGCCCCGTTACGGATAAAGTGTCTGGCCTGGGACATGTTTACCTCTCTGAGGGCAGATATTGTGGATTCGTGCCATCCTGGGTCAAAATCAGGGTTGCCCACTATTGGGGTGAGGGGTGAGGGATACGGGGCTATCTCCGACGACTGGAACACTTTAGAGCATTGGTGCCAGGTCTCATCAACCGTGGGGTGGGCCAACGTACCACCTGCCCTTCCACGGGCACACCATGGCAGTGTGTCTAGTGGCGGGGTGGTCAAAGCTTGTTCAATTAACACCCACTGCTTAAGGGCTCCGTGTTTACACCAGTCAAGTGTTCTAGCTAGGTGGCAGGCCACCATGTACATACGTACATCCAGCAGCGCAATTCCCCCTCTCAATTTCGGCAGGCGTAAGAGTGATTGAGCGATCCTCGGAGGCTTCTGTTGCCATAGAAATTCTCCGAAGGTCCTAGTAACCGAGTGGAGAAACGATCCGGGGATATGAATCGGAAGCGCCTGTAATACATACAGGATCCTGGGCATTACATTCATCTTGAGTATGCTACATCTTCCAAACCAAGTGAACAATCCCGTTGTCCATTTCGCAAGGTCCTTCTTGATCATCGCCAGCAATGGAGGAAAGTTCAGTTTGAAAATGTCCGCTATGGTATTTGGGAGCTTAATCCCTAGGTATTTTATATACGGAGATGCCCATTTGAAGGGGAAGTCTGCCTTCAGCAGAGTTGACAGCCTTGGAGGTAGTGATACGCCCATCGCCTCCGATTTTTGGCAGTTGACCTTAAACGAGGATAGAGAACCGTAGGTCTGAAGCTCTGACAATAAGTTTGGGAGCGAGATGAGAGGCTTGGTCAGGAAAAATAATAAATCGTCGGCAAATGCCGCTATTTTGGGGCATATCCCAGACCCCACGTTCACGCCTGAAATATCCGGGTTGGCTCTCACCCTCCTCAAGAGTGGCTCCAGGGTTAATATAAAAATCAGGGGCGACAGGGGGCAGCCCTGTCGGGTCCCGTTAGTAATCTGGAATGATTGGGATAGTAGGCCATTTACCTTGACCTGAGCTGTTGGATGTGAGTATACAGCTCCAATCCAATGCATCATCCTCTGACCCAAGCCAAGGCATCGTAGGGTCTCAAACAAAAAGGGCCAGCTGACCCTGTCGAAGGCCTTTTCGGCGTCCGTCGACAGGATCAGCGTGGGAACACCTCGGGATTCTGCCACGTGGATGAGGTTGATGGCCTTGGTCGTGTTGTCCCTTGCTTCCCTGGACGGCACAAAGCCAACCTGATCCGAATGTATCAATTGTGGTATCCTTTCCAACATCCGGTTGGCCAAGATTTTCGTGAACAGTTTTAGGTCCACGTTAAGGAGGGAGATGGGACGATAACTTTGGCATTGTAGGGGATCTTTCCCTTCTTTCGCTATCACCGTTATGTGAGCCCTCAGGGTGTCCCGTGGGAGGCCCGCCCCAGTGCCCGCTGCATTGTACGCTTCCAAGAAATGAGGCGCCAGGATGTCCTCAAAAAGTTTATAATATACCAGGGTGTACCCATCTGGTCCCGGTGCTCTACCCGGTTTCGTCTGGGATATTGCCAGACTCAACTCATCAGCGGTGATCGGGGTCTCGAGGTCTTTCAGGTCCTCGTCTTTCAGCATGGGCAAGCCCGAATGGGCTATATATTCTCTTATTGCTTCCTTCTGGAGCCTATTACTTTCCCCTGTCTCCCCGGGCGATAGGTTATATAGCTTGGTATAGTACTTTTGGAAGATATCGGCGATATCCTCCGTTGTATGTCTTTTTTGTTGTCTATCGTCTACCATCACAGGTATGAACGAGTTTGCCCTCTGGTCTCGTAGGGCCCGAGCCAATATTTTGCCACTCTTATTGCTATGTTCGTAAAAGGATTTCCTGCATTTCGCAATGTGTTCCTTCGCTTTAGTCATAGTCAGGGATCGTAGTTGTTGTCTGAGCACTGTCAATTCTGCCAAGGTCTGTTTCGCCAAACTCTCCTTATGGGCCCTTTCCAAGACTGTAATCTTCCTAAGTAGGTCCTCCTGCTGTCTCTTCCTCTCCTTTTTAAGACTTGAGCCCAATCTGATCAGGGCACCCCTAATGTAAGCCTTGTGGGCCTCCCACAGGATCCCCGGGCTACTGTCTGGGGACTTGTTTTCAGAGAAGAACACCCTTAGGTCTTTCATGATCTCGTTCTTGACCTCTGGCGTCTGTATGAGAGAGTCATTGAGCTTCCAGGCCCACGGGCGTGGGATCAGAGAAAGAAGGTCTATCTCTACCATGACAGGTGCATGGTCGGAGACCGTGATTGTACCAATAGAGGCCGATTTGACCCTAGAGAGTAAGGACTGTGGGATCATTATTAAGTCGATCCTCGAGTAAGTATCGTGGGGGTGGGAGTAAAACGTATAATCTCAAGTTTCTGGGTAAAGGGTCCGCCAGGTGTCCACCAGATGAAAGGCTTGGAATGCCTTCTTGAGTCTTTTCAGTTTAGCGTAAGAGATCTGTGATGTGCGACTGGAATTGTCCAGTAGCGGATCCATCGTGAAGTTCATATCTCCGCCCATTATGACCGACCCTTCCGCGAATTCCCCTAGTTTGGCAAAGATAGGTTCCACAAAAGAAATGTGGTTGGAGTTAGGGAGGTATAGGTTAACTAATGTCACTCTATGGGTCCCGATCGTGCCCTTCACAAAGAGCGCCCTGCCCTCCGCATCTGCCCACTGCTCACCGTACACCCATTGTGCTCCATGGTGCATCAGGATACTGACCCCACATGACTTGGAAGTCGACGAGCAGCTATGGTACGACGTAGGGAAGTGTGGTTGCAAAACTCTTTTGTCGGAGCGGAAGTGAGTTTCCTGGAGGAAACAAATAGTGGCCCTCAGACGTTTCAGGTCGGTGAGCACCACGGAACGCTTCTCCGGGGAGTTTAGGCCTTTTGTATTAAGAGAGAGTAAACGAATTACGGGGCGTTCCCGCCATGGTCGGGGCTGGATGCGCGGTGGGGAGCAGGGAGGGAGTAGAGGAACAGAAATGGGAAACACGAAACACAGGGGGAAGGGGGAAAGATGAGATAAAAAAAAAAAATAAAATTAAAAATAAAAAACCAACCCCTAGTGGGGGGAGCCCGGGTTATCCGGAACTACTACGCTGCCAGCGTAGGGGAGACCTCGTCTCAAGACACCCTGACGGCCGACAGAAAAACAAAACCTAAAAAACAAAAAAACAAAAACACCAAGGTCCTCCTGTGGAGAGGGTCGGCCGTGTCAAAGGGTGTAACCCTATGTGAGGTAGAGGTAGGCCACAGCGGGGAGCCTCGGCCCCCTCACCCAGCCGATGAAACACAAAATAATAACATAGTATAATATGCGGTACATATGCTAAACCATTAAGCATATAAAACACATAGAACCAGTAACTATAATCTTACATCCTCTTAGTCAATACCCAGTGTCCGGCTTCCGGAGGCCTCCCAAAACTCTGTCTAACCCACCAGAGCAGACCCTGGGGAGTGGAAACGCGATCTCTAGTGCTCTTCATTTACTAGACTTCTCTATCCTGTGCAGTTCCCCTCTTGTGTAAAATCCAAAGGGTGCACGGAGGTGAGAGGAGGGGGTCTGAGGTATGGAGGAAAGAGGGGGGGTGGGAGGCAAGGGTCGGGAGGGGAGGGATGGGGGAAGGGGGAGGACGGGGGGGATGGAGGACGGAAGGGAGGGGGCATCCTGGGGAGGAGTCATCTGATTGCAGATATGTCTAGCGGTTGTTATATATATGTGCTCCCCGATTAACCCCCAATCCCCGACCCCACCCCTGAGGACGCCACATATAGCACACCTGGATGGGTACGCTGGCGAGCTGAATCTCCCCTGCTTTTAGTGGGGGTCCCCCCCCGGAACACTCGCACCCACTCTCCTGCATGTTGTACTATATAGTACCAGTGTGGAATACTACCTAAGGCGGTCCAGTCCTGGTTCGGGGGGGGGGGGAGTATCAGCAGCTATCTCCACTAGCTTCCGGCTTTCCTGCAGTCCCCACCGCCCCCACCCCACTCTGACAGCAACTCTATAGCACATCAGGCAGATAAATGCAATAACACACTAGACAGTTTAGATTAAATTGAATTGGTTCAGTCCGGGGCCGCGGGCGACCAGAGATACATACAATCAGAGCCGCCCGCCGTCCCGTCTCCCGTAGTCCGGACCCTAAGCGGGTCTTACCCTCCAACATCCTCCAGAAACATCACAACCCTCTTAAGTCCCTCTAAGGCACATACAGACCCCCGTTCCCTCAAACCTCTCCGGGGTACTGCAGAAGGTCTATCAATTGTGGCATCAGAGGACCAAATCGCACCATCCGATCAAGTCTGCTGTAGTCTGTATGCTAGTGGGAGCAGAACCTTCGGACACCGGGCACGGCCCGCCAGGACCTAGGACTCCGGCGCGATTTCAGCCGAGAGGACCCGATCTGTCCGCCTTCTCCTTGGGTTGCGGCGTGGCTGTCCGGCTCTCTGACCTTCCTGACGCGGTGGTCTCAGGGGCAAAGTCCCTAGCCAGTCTGGCAAGGGGATGGGTTCCCATTCCATGAACTGGAAGAACGCATGTAGATCTTCCTGACGTCGGATCGTGTATGAGGATCCCCCCTTGCGCACGGTCAACTGTATGGGGAAGCCCCATCGGTATGACAGGTCTGCATTTCGCAGCTTCTCCAGAAGAGGTTTCAGCATAGCTCTGCGGATCAGGGTTGCCCTGGATAAGTCCGGATAGATAGAAATTTGGGCCCCGTCAAAGTCCACCTGGCCTTTGGACCAGGCCGCCCAGAGGACTTGTATTTGTGGGAGTATCTGTGGACTCTACAGATCACGTCGCGGGGTCTCTCCGGATCCGAGGGTAAAGGCCCCAGCGCCCTGTGGACGCGGTCGAATTCCAGATTGGGTGGACAGTCATCTCCAAGGAGCTTGTGAACGATCGCTTTCACAGTCTCTGTCAGATTTTCTGACCCGGTTGCCTCTGGTAGGCCTCTGAGCCGCAGGTTGTTCCTGCGGCTCCTGTCCTCCATTTCTTCCATACGAAGCTGTGCCTCCTGCAGTTGCAGTTGATGTGTTTCCCGACTGCGCTCCAAGCTGACGATCCGTTGTTCCAGGAGCTCCACTGCTGACTCTCCTTTAGCTAGCCGGCCATCCAGGCTGCGGACCTCCGAGCGGACCTGTTGCCAGTCTCTGCGATGCTGCTCCTCCATGCGCAGCAGGATGGATTCTAGGTCCGACTTCGTTGGTAGGGATTGTAGCAAGGCCCATACGTCCCTTCCTCCGGGGCTAGGGGATGTGTCCCCGTGGATAGTGCTAGCTGGTTGGGATGAGGGATCAAGGAGGGCCAGGACGCCTGTTAGTGGTGTTCTAGGGTCCTCTTGGGAGGCTGCCATGCTAGTGGAGGGCGATGTCTCACTAGGCCTCAAGGAACAGCGCGGGCTCAGCGTCCGATTTGCTGCGGACGTGCCCGGAGCTTCCGTGAAGAATGAGCTGATTCGCGGCGATATCGGGACCCTGGACGGTCCTCTGGACGTTCCCCTGGTCTTTCTCCTCTTATGGTAGCTCATGGCCCGGCATCTGCCCGCACTGTGATCGATATATTCGGCTGGGAGTCGGGAGCCTCAGCAGAAAACGTCTTTACTCCGCCATGTCCAGACCACGCCCCCCTAAAAAAAAAAAAACAATTATATACATGTAGCGGGTGCCCCACGGGCCAGCATCTCCCTCCAGCCGCCCCGTGGACTGTGTACACAGGCTCTCAGGGAGAGACCCAGCCTGTCAGCTCCTGGGGGGGGGATTTGTCCCCCCCCCTCTCCTCCTCACACTGTGTGTGCAAGCGGTGCTCATGGAGGGACTGGCTATCTTCTGTTCCCTCCCCTGCTTTCCTATTGACAGGGAGCCAATGAGAAGAGATGCAAAAAAAAAGCAAAGGATAGTGTGATATGTAGTCCCGAACACGAACAGACCCATAGCTTTGTATGTTGGATAGGACTGCAGATTCCAGCATGTTCTGGGGGCTGGAGAAGGGAAGGAGACATAGAGGCTGACTGGGAAGGAGTCAGTCACCATGAGGCGAGGAAGGAGACCGAACCTATGGGAGAGGTATTGCCTCCTGGGTCAGTGTACCATTCTTTCACAATCCCTGGCTGGTTGGGCCATCCTGTCTGAGAGGGGGATCCCAGGTGCATATCCAGGTGCACCTGCACCCACAGCGTGGACATTTGGGCTACCTGAAGAACCTGCCTGTTCCAGGACATTCTGCTTGGGCCTTAACCTCCTGGATTGGTGAGCGGGCACTTGCCCATTTGCAGAAAACAAGGACACTGCATGTAGACAGCGTTGTTATTACTTTGCCTGCACTTGCCAGAACCTGAGTCACACGGATGCCTGTTAATCACTTCTCTTTAGATGGGTGTACTATGACGTCCTGCCTTTGAGTGGTGATATCTGAATAGTGCCTGCAGCTGCAGGCACCATTCAGATATTGTTTTTTTTCTGCCAGCGATTCTGTTTTTGATAAAAGTGGTCTCAGCGGCGGATTCACCACAAGATCATTTTTATCAGTGGCGGGAGAGGTGCCCCCCCCCCACCGCTGCTTTCCCGTCATCTCCGCCGCTTACCGGATCCACCGACAGTGGTGGAGATGATCTGATTCTCTCTCCCCAGTGTCCGTGAGCCAAGTGAGCGTCTGAAGCCGCTCACTCAGCTCCATAATACGGCAGGGCGGAAATGACGTCAGAAGTCACTTCCGCCCAACGGTCTTAAAGGGCCCATTTTTTTTTGCATTATCATTTTTTTCAAATATTTTTTTTTTTTACTGTAATTATGAGAGCTGAGGTCTTTTTGACCACAGATCTCATATTTAAGAGGTCCCGGCATGCTTTTTTTCTATTACAAGGGATGTTTACATTTCTTGCAATAGGAATAAAAGTGATCAAATTTTTTTGTGTAAAAATTAAAAGTAAAACGTAAAATAAATAATTAAAAAAAAAAAAATTAAAATGCCCCGTCCCTGCGAGCTCGCACACAGAAGCGAACGCATACATAAGTCCTGCCCACATATGAAAACGGCGTTCAAACCACACATGTGAGGTATTGCCACGATCGTTAGAGTGAGAGCAATAATTTTAGCACTAGACCGGATATTGGATATTTTGACATTCCAATAAACTTTACTTGGAGCCCACGTGAGGTGCAGCCGTTTCATGAGAGGTATGCTATTGACCACTGAACCAGGTGCAGTGTTTATGGTTTGTGGGCCTGTGGTGTCAGGGGACAGAAGGGAGAGGTCTGACATAGTGAAGGTCATTCCTCTGCCCTCCTCCTGCCTGGACTCATAGAGCCAATTCACATACTGGTGACCAATCCATTATAGTTTGCCATTTGTGATCTGTTATTATTAAAGTTTTTGCCTCTGCTCTTGGGGTTTTTTGCTGTTAGGGATGGGCCCGCAGTTCGAGTTGAATGTAAGTTCGACTCGAACATCGGCCGTTCGCCCAATCGTCGAATTTAGAACATTATGGGGCATTCGCAGCGACTTCGCCATAGCGGAGCGCCCCATAATGCAATGCGCGCAGGCGGCGCGCACAGCCCCCCCCCCCCGTTGGGAGGGCTCCCGCCGTCTGCACGCTTTTTGTTTTGACAGTCTATTTATATGGCAGGGGAGGCCACCCGGTGACATAAGCGAGCTACCCCGCCCCTTCTGACGTCATATAAATAAACTGTCAAAGCAAAGAGCGTGCAGACGGCGGGTGCCCTCCCATGGAGGAGGAGCTGTTGTGACCCGGGCCTAGTATGGACTGGGGGGGGGGCTGCGCAAATTTTTCAGTGATTTTTTTATATATTGCCGGGAGCCGGAAATACATTACAGCCGAGAGTGGTTTTGAATGACAATGCTCCCTTTACAAATGCCATTTTTCTCTGGCTATGTTCTAAACATCACAGAGATGCGCCCTTTTACAGGCAGACTAAGGGGACCCCCCAGGCACATTATTTAAAGGAATATTTCATTCTTATGGTTGCTCCTGAAACAATGATTGATTTAAAAACCTTTTTAGCATTGATACATGTTCCCTAGGGCAGGGCCCGGGTCCCCATACACTTTTTAGGGCAATAACTTTAAAATTAGCACTTTTGTTTTTTCATGTTCGGGTCCCATAGACTTTAAAGGTGTTCGAATGTTCGCACAAATTTTTTGCCTGTTCGCATGTTCTGGTGCAAACCGAACCGGGGGGGTGTTCGGCCCATCCCTATTTGCTGTTGAGGAATCCCCTGAAAGCAGCCTGACAGTACCATTGAGTATATTGCTCTTGATTCTCAGTCATTATTCAATAGTTAATTCACTTGAACTATTTTTCTACTGTTTATTACTATTCCACAGAAACTTCACAGTAAAGACTATTTCTGTGTTTTATTACTATTAGCCCTGGTTCACACGTGTGCAATGCGGGAACCAGCACGATTATAGAGCCGGTTCCTGCATCGCAGTCTTCCCGCAGTCAGTTCACACTGCTTTCTGCGAACCACTGCGGGTGACCATTACAAAGTTAATGACACCCCCAGTTTTGTTCACAGACCGCAGTGCGAGCTGTGAACTCGCACATGAATCGGATCGCATGGATGAGAACACCCATGCAATGCGATTCTAGTGCAGGGGAAAAAATGGTACATGCACCTTTTTTTTTAAAATCTAATGTAAGTTCAGCCATACAACTGTATGGCTGAACTTGCACTGCTCAGAGATTGCATGTGATCGGGCAGGTGCAAATCACATGGGATCTCTGAGATCGCACTAGTGTGAACCCGAGCTTACTGTGCTTGTGCTTACACTATTGCCAGGTGTGCCAGAGGGGCTGAGACTGTTCTTGGGGTTGAGAGGCAGAGTGCAGAACCAAATATACTCAAAAATATGGCTGGCACGGTGGTCCCCAATTTGCAAAAGTAATATCAAATAGTCTGGACCAATTATGTTTTTGGTGGTCACCTTCCTCAGAGAAAAACTAGGCAGGTAAGAAACAAACTATGTTTGGGAGTTCATTGCAGGGTGTGCTGGGAGCTATACTTCTGGGTCCCCCCTACGCCATACTTGATTTTGAAGGCCGAATTGAAGGTGGGGTCCTCTGTTCATCATCAGCATGCTTACACCCATTAAGCATTACAAACTTTTACTTACTCACCAATTGGATAACTCTAGGAGTATGCCTCGTTGGTCATCTATACAAAGGCAAGATCTTGAGTACATTTTTGATCTTCCAAAGTATGATTTATTCAAATACCTATGCTTCCGGCACATTATCAATTCATTACCACTGGATACCATTTCTTTTCAATTATTATTTTATTGAAGTTTAGACTATACACGAAAAAAGAAAAATACATTTGCAGTAGTCAAAGATATAATTGTTTTCAAGTAGCAATAGAGTTGACATATCTAGTCAGCTTAAAATTAGAATATACACAGGAGCTTTGCTAGGTGGGAAAAAGACCAGGGACTCCAGCCCGAAGAAATGCGATGAGTGAAGCACGCTGCGGCGAAAAATGGGCGTGGTCTAAACTAAATAGTAGCCGTGGCTTAAAGAGAGCATGGCTTTAGGGGGTGTGGCTTGTGTCTGAGATTAACCAGGGATGGAGGAACGAAGAAAGAAAGATAGGGAGGGAAGAGAAGAGAAGGAAGGAAAGAAAGAGGGATGAAGGGACAGCAGGCCCAGATCCACACCAAAATAGTAATATATGTATTCCAGAAAGTTTAAAAATCAGCAAATAAAGATACTCCATACACCTGGTATTGGCACTTCAATCATCCCGGCACTATGGTTGTTTTTTTTTTTTTTTTCCATAAAGTTTTTATTGAGAAGAAATGTACATACAAGAGAAAAAAAAGTAATGACAGATGTTGTACATACAGAAATACTTTGGGTGAATATATTTTTGCTGATACAAAAGATTCATAAAAGAGATTTGAATAGGCAACAATACAGAGCAATGTACATGTAAAGTCACAACAGGATCTTTAACCAAGTAGAGTATCTTACGGTTACTAATAGGTAGGAGGTGTAGAAATACAGAGGATGGATGGGATGTAGAGAAATTATGCTTTAAATGTATGGTGTCAGGATGATTGAAGCGCATTATTTCTATTATTACATTGTAATATAAAATGAAATCATTCAACTCACCATAATGCAGAATCAGTGGAAGCCCCGAGTGTGTCACTTGCCACTATCGCCTGCTACCAGATGCCATCAGGTGCCCCCAGCAGAGACCCTCCTTCCATCATGTGCTCCCAGCGGAGTCCCTCCTTCCATCAGGTGCCCCAATGGAGTCCCTCCTTTCATCACAGGTGCCCCCAGTGGAGTCCCTCCTTCCATCAGGTGACCCCAGTGGTGTCCCTGCTTCAATCAGGTGCCCCCAGTGGAGTCCCTCCTTCCATCAGGTGCCCCCAGCGGAGTGTCCATCCTTACATCACAGGTGCCCCCAGCAGAGTCCCTCCTTACATCACAGGTGCCCCCAGTGGAGTCCTTCCTTCCATCATGTGCTCCCAGCGGAGTCCCTCCTTCCATCAAGTGCCCCCAGTGGAGTCCTTCCTTCCATCAGGTGCCCCCCAGTGGAGTCCCTCCTTCCATCAGGTGCCCCCAGCGGAGTGTCTCGCCTTACATCACAGGTGCCCCCAGCGGAGTGTTCCTCCTTACATCACAGGTGCCCGCAGCGGAGTGCTTCCTTACATCACAGGTGTCCCCCAGCTGAGTCCCTCTTTCCATTAGGTGCCCCCCAGTGGAGTGCCTCATTACATCACAGGTGCCCCCAGCAGAGTGTCCCTTCTTACATCACCGATGCCCCCAGCAGAGATCCCTCCTTCCATCACAGGTGCCCCCAGCGGAGTGCCTCCTTACATCAGAGGTGTCCCCTAGCGGAGTGCCTCCTTACATCAGAGGTGTCCCCCCAGCGGGGTGCCTCCTTACATCACAGGTGTCCCCCAGCGGAGTGCCTCCTTACATCACAGGTGTCCCCGGCGGAGTACCTCCTTACATCAGAGGTGTCCCCCAGTGGAGTGCCACCTTACACAGGTGCCCCCCAGCGGAGTGCCTCCTTACACAGGTGTCCTCCAGCGGAGTGCCTCCTTACACAGGTGTCCCCAGCAGAGTGCCTCCTTACACAGGTGTCCCCCAGCAGAGTGCCTCTTTACACAGGTGTCCCCAGTGGAGTGCCTCCTTACACAGGTGTCCCCCCGTGGAGTACCTCCCTATACAGGTGTCCCCAGCGGAGTGTCCCTCCTTACATTACAGAAGAGAGGTTATGTGTGGGGGCAGTGAGAGATGATGTCATCTCTCTGCTCCCCGCCACACCACCGACATTGCAGAGGCCAGGCTGTGTTTGTGGAAGAGCAGTAATGCGGGGCAGGCAGAGAGAGATGATATCATCTCTGCTTGCCTGCCCTGCTCGTTCGTGGCTCCCTACCCGTGGGTCTGTAAAGCCACCTGCCCGTGGCTCTGTGAAGCCGCCCGCTCGCGGCTCTGTGAAGCCGCCCGCCCGCGACTCTGTCCAGACACTCGCCCGACGCTCGGGGTTATGGACAGGACATTCAGGACTGCAACCCTGATAGCCACCCCCTGGTGATGCCCCTGAATATGCATATTAATGCTTGGAACATACAAACAATGTGAGGCTATGCAAGGATAGTCCTAACTGCATAAATCAATAACAATAACGGTAAAAAACTACCACTTTATAAGGGGACACCACTTAAGACCACCGACAATGGAGAGCAGGGACCTGAGCTCATCTAATCTTAAACTTGATAGCTCATAACCCAAGGGGCCCATATCACTGTAATATTACTTATGGTGTTAGAGGATAGGGCAAAGTGTTTTTCATACAAATATTGGGATTGCTTTATTAAAGGCAAATTGTCTGTGCACTGCAAGTGCAGTTGCTCCAGATCTAAGGAGAACATGCAAGGAAAAAAAATGCATTTTTGCTTAAACATGATTGGATCATAGAAATCAATAGAGCTTGCCCCAATTTTAGGGCTTCCCCTCAGATCTGGAACAACTGAACTTTCAGTGCATAGTATATTTTCCTTTAGTAAATCAACC
>BLSH010153186.1:103218-114021 GCA_018402905.1 Glandirana rugosa
ACACCTAACACCTCCCCCCCCCCCCAAGGGTCTGCTAGCAGAGACAATAGGTGTTCCAATTAACAATTAATCATGGAATCCACACCTAAACAACGCTTTTATTAATCAGGAATTTTAAATGACATGTCTACAACAGTCTAGGCTATGAGGCAAAGCTCATACAATGTCCCATTTGAAGTAATCCAAACCACATTCTCAGTGTCCATTAAGTAGCCGTCCATCATTTTCTTAGTCACCCTGTGCCCCTAATAGACACAGGGTGACTTACACATAAGAGGAAAAGCAATCAAATGGTTGTGCACTGCCCTAGTGATATAAATGAATATAAAATTATATAAATTGATAATGTTAAGCTTCTGCTACCACCTATGTGTTCCTACATCCACAATGATTATCAATAATGTCTATGTGGTAGCGCTGCTTAATGTCCCCCTAATTCAATAATCGTATACACAAATATAACTATAACAGATCAAACTTTAAGATAACGTGCAAGTGCCACTGTGCAAGATGGTAAACGATAAAACATAAAGTGCAAATAATGAAAAAAGGCCACAGTGATTTCACAAAAGTGAGTACACCCCTCACATCTTTGTAAATATTTTATTCTTGTGACAACACTGAAGAAATGACACTTTGCTACAATGTAAAGTAGTGAGTGTACAGCTTGTATAACAGTGTAAATTTGCTGTCCCCTCAAAATAACTCAACACACAGCCATTAATGTCTAAACCATTGCCAACAAAGTGAGTACACCCCTAAGTGAAAATGTCCAAATTGGGCCCAATTTTCCCTCCCCAGTGTCAATTGACTAGACAGTGTTTCAAGATCTCAGGTGTGAATGGGGAGCAGGTGTGATAAATTTGTTTTTATCAATCTCACTCTCTCATACTGGTCACTGGAAGTTCAACATGACACCTCATGGCAAAGAACTATCTGAGGATCTGAAAAAAAAGAATTGTTGCTCTACATAAAGATGGCTTGGGCTATAAGAAAATTGCCAAGACCCTGAAACTGAGCCGCAGCACGGTGACCAAGACCATACCATTCTCTGTAAATTATTTACACCTGTTCAGCATATCTACATTTTCCTAACTACCAATCCTGTAGCTAGCAACAACAACACATTTTTGAGCCAGAGCACCGCTCGCACGAGAGGGATGCTCTGATCGCAAAATAGGAATCCATCTTGACTCTCACCAAATTGAAAGGACAGCCATATCATCCCAATAAACCTAAGAGAAGCCAAATATCCTAACCTACAAACTAACTACATACAGAAACAGTCTACTGGAAGGGGGTTATAAGCCTCCCAGCAGAACAAATAACAGCACATGTTTATATTCTTGTATCTGTCTGGTCTGCCAGTGAGGGGTTATATCCCACCAGCAGAACAGTAAAAGAAAACACATGAAAGAACATGGATATTTGCATTTTTTTTCTTTCTCTTGTTGTTTTTAGAGTTCATAAGGGGAGGAGCCCCTCCCCAGACAACAGGGCTCCAAAACAAATGGGGGAAAAAACTGAAAAGTTAGTTCAGAAGGCAGATCTCACCCTATAGCGTCTTTCAATGGAAAAACACAGTCCATCACTTCGCACAGTGTGGCAGGCTGATCTACTCCTGCAAAGGTTGGGGAAAACAAAAACACAACTCCTGCAGTCTTTCTTTTCTACAAGAAAAACTGTAGTCCTCCAACAGTCCCTTTTTAAATGTAGAAAATGGGGCAGGCAGCCTCCTCCGGCCTTCCCCTTTTCCCCTGACAGAGATGGAGTAGCTCCTTGCAGGCTGGTTTGCTTTCACCAAAAGTACCTTGTCTCCAAAATGGCACGCCCCAGACTCCACTCCTGCTTCAACTCCCCAAAGTGGATTAGGCATCACAGTCCTGCCATCTCAGGGGTTTGGGGATGTGCAAATAGTCCCATATCATTTCGTTCTCCCATTCCTCCCTGGAGTGCTCCACAACTTCCATGATATGGGGAGGAACTTATGGAAAGTCTAGGCCCCACTCCATGGCAACTCTGCATTGTACTTCCCACTGGAACCAGGAGAAACTAGGCAACTCCTTAGCCTTCCCTCTTCCCGGTTGGATCAGGGTGTCAGGGGATCTGACTACCTGTTTCCGGTAGGTACTTGCCCTGGTCTGGATAGTGAAGGGCCTAGTGAGAAACAGTTGACTGTGGGAGATAGGGGTTCCTGTAGCTTCATCTGTTTCTGGCTCAGACTCTGGTCCTCTCCTTCCCTCTGATGGAGTTTCCAGCCCATGGGACTCTCCTGTCTCCCACTCCTCCTCTTCTGGACTTTCATCAGGGGATGACCATTCTACCAGTCTTTCAAGGGACCTAAACTCAGCTTGCAGTCTGGGGGAACCCCAATCAAGCAGTCTGTCCCCATGCTCCTCTTCTAGCTCTCCAGAGGGCACATCCTCCTCCTGCACTGGTTCCGCTGGACAGGGGATAACTATGGGCAGACCTGTGACTGGTGGGGCTGGGGATTCTAGTTCCTGCTGAACAGTACTTACAGGTTCTAGGACCGCGCCTTCAGTCATGGCAGTCTTCTCTCTTCTTCCCTCTTCTCTGTTCGTGGGGGGAGTCACTAGGCCGCAACTCCTTTCCACCTTGACAGGGTGGTCCCGGGCCTCTGGGATCTTTGCGGCTGCAGCATGCATAGTCCCAACTGCAGGTCCACACTGAATTAGCATGGATCCTGCTGAATGTCCATCCACTGTAGCAATGGTTCAAAGCAGTGGCTGCACTGAATCCAGGCTTCCATTACTGCTGTTGGCATCTGACATTCTGGGCATAGCAGGGACAGTCTCTCCATCCCATCCACCACCCCGAGGGCAAATCCCCATGGTTCTGAAGCCTAACACCCATGTCTATGAGTGTTCATTCAGGCCGTACCGGCAACCAGGTGAGGGCCAGAGGAGGGTGACCACCCCCCGCTATCTTCCGCAGCCTCGTGGTGTCTGATGGGTGCAGGGAAACTGTTGTCTCCTCCAGGGCATGGCTCTGCCTCCTCACTTCAAGATAGGCTGGTGCCAACCAACCTGATTGGCAGATTCTTCCCTGGTCATGCTGCTGTAACCCCTGATGTGCAGGATAGAAATTTGCAGACATGATAGCTTTAGCAGAATTTGTCTGGGCATGTTGGCTCCCTAGGTGGTTGCCGGTAGCAATGGTGAATTTAGTGATGCCCCTTGTTTTCCTGCACTCTGGCACAGTCCCTCCCATGGGATCCCATTAGCTTACTCCGATAACCCCTAGCAACAGGAAACAGTTCCAGGCACACTTCACCACTGACAGCAGGTTTTTTGAGCACAAGTTCAAGGTACCCACCATTTTCAGAACGCTGGGCATGTTTAGAATCCAGTGTGGAATGTCAGCAGGGCTCGTGAGAAACAATTGCAATCCATGGGTGCGATCGCCCGCTGTGGCCACCACAGGTGACAGCCACAAGTCACTGAATTGCGGATATTACTTGCAAGTGTCCATTTCCAGCGCTGGCTGGGACAACTAGGCAACTGTAGAGGTTGGCAACGGCCAGTTCAGGGGGCAAACACATAAACCCTTCCCCCAGGTTCAATTCCACATTTAAAGGCACAGCTACAAAGTTCCTCAGCTCAGTTCACAACGGTTACTAGGGGTAACAACTGGCAGAATTATGTGAGAACAGGCGAATCCTGGACAAGCCCCCAAATGTAACCAATGGCCCCCTGCTCACAACTACACTCAATCACACTCCTGCTGCATCCAGAGTCAGAAAACAGGCTGGTTCTTTGTTTTTTTTATTAGAGGATTTGAACTTGGATGGGGTAGGGGTAATCATGGCATGCCCAGAGATCAACAGTTCTTTACACGGGACCTTTATATACACTCGGTATATGCACTCTCCTTCTTACTCCAGCACAGCAATTGCTTCCCCTTGTTCCTCTCTCCTGCACAACACTTGCTAAGCACAGGTAAGACCTGGAAGAATATTTATCAGGCCTCCATATTGTCTTGTTCGGCCTAGCTAGCACATGTGAGACCTGGTGTAAATTTACCAGGCCACTGGACCACCCTTTGTGGGCATGTGGTTGAGGTTAATTTGTTGGTGCTAGCTAGCCACGATGGACTACAACTCCCAGCCCATTGACGCACTGTCCATGACACCAGATCCCAGTCTCCTCCTGCACCTCTTCCAAACTGTCTTCCTCCCAATCCGCTTTGTGCATCTCCACTTTCCTGGGCTGTGTCACTCACCGACAACTGGTGGACTTCTCCTGGAGACCTCTCTGAAGTGCACTTCTCCCGCTGTTCTCTGCTTGCTCTCTCATGTGCCTCCTCCAGAATCTCCAACCTTCTGGATACACCCCCGGCCAAGGTCACCTCCCCAGACAGCCTCAGTACCTCGTCTCCATCTCCAAACTTTCACCCAAACTCTCCTCCCCCACTGGGCAGACCACAGTATTTAAGGAGGCCTGCCCCCTGCCAATCCAGGTTGGGGATTGGTTAGGGCTCCTTAACATACAGAAGAAAGCCTCACCTCCTCTTTCCATCTTTCCAGAACTTTTCTGAAGAAGAGGGGAGGAGTAACCAAGGGGTGTTGACTTTCAGTCAGGCCTGACTAAATTTACCTACTCTAACATCAAAAATCCTCCACTAGCACCTAGCTAATATAGAGGGTGTTACACAGTTATTGAATTAGGGGGCATTGAGCAACACTACCACATAGACATTATTGATTACACATACAAGGGGCATGGGGAGCTGAAGCAAGGGTTTCCCAACCTCTCTAAGGGAAGCTGGATTCCATGGGCCCCCCCACCTAAAGTGACTCTCATCACATCTCTGCCCTTTCGAAAGTAGACTAACACAGGAGACCCCAGATGGGTTGACTTCAAAGTTTGTCTGTAATTTCAATCCCCCAAAGCCTGTACCTACACAGTACCCCAAACAAATTGTCTCAAACAGATTATTACTCACCCAGCCAACCTCTGCCTCTCTCATAGAACATACCCACTGCTGGGGAGACATGCAGACAGGCCCTGGAGTCCTATCAGTCGCTTGAAAGAAGACAGGGTGACTGGGCTCACTCTGTCATGTTTTTGGGAATCTGGGCTGAATGCCCACCATCTGGATTCCCCTTTTGGTCTGGTATGGATTTTGAGGGGAACTCCACACCAAATGGTTTAAAAAAAATGGTATGGGGTCCCCCCAAAATCCATACCAGATCCTCATCCGAGCATGCAGCCTGGCAGGCCAGGAAAGGGGAGGGGGAACAAGTGAGCGCCCCCCTTCCTGAACCATACCAGGCCACATGCCCTCAACATGGGGGGTTGATTTGGGGCATGGGGGGCTCTGCTCCCCCCACCCCAAAGCACCTTGTCCCCATGTTGATGGCATTTTTATATTGCCAGCAGTGTTTTTTTTTATTTATACAGCTCTGCCATACAGCACAGCCTTCTGTAGCAGGGTAGGGAACCAGAACTTTTTCTGCTACAGTTTCACTTTCAGGTGCCCTCTCCAACCCCACCCCGTAACTGAAATGGGAAAATAGAAGAAGCACACTCTACTGTAGCAGAAAAAGTTCTGGTTCCCTACCCTGCTACAGAAGGCTGTGCTGTATGGCAGAGCTGTATAAATCTCAGGACTATATGAACAGAAATATGAATCCTTGCCAGAATCCGGCAGAGGAAGAAGTAAACAGTGCATCTCCACTGAACACATCAGGATAGCTGGAGGATTTCCACTTTGAGTTGGCGAATTTTGAGAGACATCCCTGGGCTCATTAGGGAGTAATTACGTCCCTACAGGCGAGTTTTGGCTATTCCAATAACTTGGAAGCCATACCTGGTAAGCGGCTTTTTAATCATTGGTGGTGGATTCTCACTTATCTGCATGAAAAATTTGAATGTGGACTGTCCAGCCTTCCTACACTGGGTGTTAGCCTTCTTTCATGAGAAAGCTCCTTTATACATGATTTTTTTTGGACTATTAACTGATCTGTATTTATGGCAATTATTGAATATGTATTTTGGTGTGCTTTTCTCATATTTTGGACTGTATATGATCTAACTGATTGATTTACAGTAGTGTCATTTATCTGTTATGCGCTGCTACTTGTTCTAATTTACTTTACATCGGGGTATTTTATCTATATACCTTAGTAGCTGGCTGCTGTTTATAGTCATCTTTATTTATTTAGTTTAACGCAGATATTTACCTGCTTTTTATTTTTTGCAATATAAACGAAAAAAGAACGAAATGTTTAAAAAAAAAGATATTTTCTACTTTTTGTTACTAGAAAAATACAATAAACTAAATTTTAGTCATACATTTTTGCCAAAATGCAATCAGCCACGTCTTGGGTAAAAAAAAGTAAATTAGCGTATATTTATTGATTTGCGCAAAAGTTATAGCGTCTACAAACTAGGGTACATTTTATGGAATTTACGCAGCTTTTATTTTCTCATTTTCTGAGGTGCTATAATGGTAGGGCAGTACAAAACCCCCCCAAATGACCCCATTTTGGAAAGTAGACACCCCAAAGGAAATAGCTGAGAGGCATGTTGAGCCCATTGAATATTTTATCTTTTTGTCAAGTAATTGAAATATGACGAAAAAAAAAAAATACACAAAGTTTTCACTGAAATGATATTTCTCTTTCGTTCATTGACAGACACAGTGATTCATTACGATAGGGTTATATCGCCCCCTTCAGGCAGACTAGGCAGACTTGACTACGCCTATGGGCAGTCCTAGGTGATATACACCCCCCTCTCTGCTATAGTACTTCAGTTATTTTCTGCCTAGTCAAGAGTAAGGACCTAGTTCTCTGCTGGGATTTCTAGTCCTGGCAATTTTCTTTTTGTTTGTTATTTTCTTTTTTTCCTGGATTTTTCCGGTGAGATCTGCAATCAACTGCCGGGCTGGGTGACGGACTGGTCACTATAGGGCCAGAGGGTCTCCCCAGTCTGGCCAGTGAGTGCGTGCCGACATAGCTCCACTTGATGGGGGCTGGCCCTGTGAGTTAAACATCTTGCAAGGTCGCATACGACCGGGTCTAGCAGCATTCCTCATTGCCGGCAGCCCCCCAACATAGGGGTGAGGAGGATCTGTCTGGTGGTTTGTCACCGGATCAGTGAGTAAAGGGGGCCCCCACCTCTCCTTCCCTGGGGTGTGGAACATGGGTACTCCCTGGGGTGGTCGGTCCCTCTGGGGTTCTCCTCCATCCTCCCCCACCTTCCATTCCCTCCCCAGGTGAGGCCCAGGCTTCTGGCCAGGTGCTTTGTGGGCCTCACTGTCCCCTTTTTTCCATCCTCTGGATCTGTTCTGGGAGGGGGGTACCCCTTAGGCCCACATGCTGTTGGTGGGGCCTGGGAGGTGGGTTTTCAAATGGCTGCAATCGGGGCCATCCCAAAAATTTAGGCTGAGGCTTGCGGCCTTCCTGTCCCTTAGGCTGCGGCTTGCGGCCTACCAACCAGTGACTGGGGGTATGCCCCAGAGCAGGCGGTGGGTGCCGCCGCTGTCCGTTCCAGGTGTTCGCCAGTCTTTTCTGCTGAGTGGTCCGTGCGTGGGTGTGCACTCGTGGTGGGTGGCTGAAAAATATAGGCCGCGGCTTTGCGGCCTTCCCGTCCTCTAGGCCACGGCTTGCGGCCTACCGACCGGAGGCTGGATGGGATCGCCTGGAGCAGATGGCGGGGGCCGCCGCTGTCCATTTTGGACTTTCACCTGTCATTTCAATGGCACGACCCACCTGGGAAAAATGGATACGCACTTTTCAAATTTGTGCGTCTGTAACCGGACCATTGGCAGTGCCCTTGGGGGGCTGTTCAAGCCCTGTTTTCTCAGGGGGTGATTGTTCCGGTTCCGGTGTCTGACCAGTTTTCAGGGGTTTATTGAAACCTTTTTTGCAGTCCAAGAAAGATGATGGGCGTGATACATCCAGTACTGGACCTTGGGTACAGGATGGGGTCCATCTGCATGGTGGTAGCGTCCCTTCGTCACTCGGTTTTTTTTTATCTGGCTTCGCCATCATGACTACTTACTTACACTTTCCACTATGCCTGATCACAGCACTCCCTCCTTTACTGTGGGTGGAGGGCAGGATCAGTTCTGGGTGTTGCCCTTTGTTCTCGACACCACTCCTCAGTTTTTTCCCAAGGTGTTGGCCCTAGATCGACTTGGTTATGTCAACGGGGGATGTGGGACTGGGCCGCCTGGCCGACCTTCTTCTGCTACCCCAAAGGGTGACGTAGCCGCTATGTAGTCCTTGTCAGATCAGTCGGCTCTATATTACCTGAAGTCTGCTCGGCTCCTCGTTTGTATAGTGGAGAGTGTCCCCGCCTGTCCCGCGAGAGACCGGGCTTCGGTTCCCCGACGGGGAGCCAGGCTGGAGTGTTTTCTTGCTCTGATCGTCTCCAGAAGCGATATGCTACATTTTCATCTGCATTGTCCGGCTGGTGGGCCTTCCTCTGGGCCTGCAGGTGGGTGTTGGGCATGATGGTATCTACTTTCTGGGCGATTCCACCTTCACAGTTCCATACGAGCTCCCTTCTGGGAGATACTGGTGTAATGGGACTTAGTGCCTGAGGTCTCTGAGCAATATGATTTGGCTGAGCCGGGAAAGCCAGGGGCTCCCTGGTCTGGTGGCTCTCCCGGTCTTCGACAGAGCACATTCCTTCTCCCCTTGTATGGGACGGCGGTTCCCGCAAATGCCAATCTGTCCGGTTGGGGAGGTGTCCTGAGACTGTGTTCTACTCAGGATCGTTGGATGCTGGGGAATATTAGACTAAGGATCAATATCCTCAATGTTCGGGTGATCAATTTACATCTGGATCATGGATGGATCGACTCCGGGGGTTCCCGGTGTGGATCCAGTCGGATGTTGCCACGGCGGTGGCCTATGTCGTGCGCCAGTGTTAAACATATTGTGTTGGTAGCTCTGGTAGTTGCTGGGATCCTCAGGTGGGTAGAACGTTCCGTTAGGGACTCCTTCGGTGTACGCATTCCAAGGGCGCAACCCTGGCATGTGGAAGGTCTCACTCTGCATGGTGGGACCACTGGGTGTTCCTTTCACCAGGCAAGTGTTCATTGGATATGTATCTGGTGGGGCGATCCCAAGGTAGATCTGTTGGCATCCCGGCTGCACGGGCCTGTACCAGAACTTCGGGCATGGTTGGGTGCCTCTGGTGGGCACCTCAAACGCTCTTGTTGTCCCTGTGGGCCGGTATCGTTTGAATGACACCTTTTCTCTCTCACCTGCGGTTGCTGCGCCTTTCCAGCAGGATCAGGGCCGAAGGGATTCTGGTCATTCATTTGGGCCCGGATTGACCTAGATGGTCGTGGTACATCGACCTGGTACACCTGGTTGCCGGCGTTCCTTGAAGGCTGTCTTTCGAGGAGGATCGGATGTCCCTAGGGCCAATCTCACCTCCTCTTTTATAGTTGCTGGTTTTGCTGGCCTGGCAGGTGCTGATGTTCCGGTTTTGATGAAGGCTAGGGAGCCTATCTCTCGTTGGATCTACCGCGGGCCGTGGTAGGCATATATGACCCGGTGTGAGTCGTTGGGCAATCGCCTTCGTTCCCTTGTGGTGGCTGCGATCTGACCTCCCTCCCTGGGGGGTGAACAGAAATGGGCCTTAAGTACCTTCCAGTGCCAGCTGTGAACCTTGGCGGTCTTCTTCTGCAGCGTCCCTTGATCTCACATTACATGGGGAGCATCTTTTGTTTGGCGAAGTCTGTTTCCACTGCTGCTGTGTCTTATACCGCTGTGGGATCTGATCTTGATGCCTTCAGTTCTACTGATGCCCCTTTTTGAAGATTTTTGGAGGTTCCCCTGCTTACTCGGTTTAAGGAAGTGGCCTTTTTTGAGGGCTATTACCTCTGCTGGCAGGGTGTTGGAACTGATGGCTTTCTCTTGTTGTACACCTTTCGGTGTCCCATGAGGATGAGGTGTTTTTTTTTGCCCTTGCTCATTACCTTTTCTTCTAATTCCCCTTTGAATTAGGATATGGTGTTGCCTTCCCTGTGCCCTGGTCAACATCTTCTATGGCGTTTGTCTTAAATACCATGGATCTGGTTCGGGTAGTTTTCGGGTGTATTTGGCTGCCATTGAGTCTTTTCAGGGTCAGACTATCTGTTTGTGCTTTTGGACAGACCAAGAAAGGGGGTCTGTTTTTTCCGTGACTATTTCGGAATCGATCAGACTGATGATGCTAGTTCTGGCAGGGGTCTTCCGTCATCAGGCATCAGGGGCACCAGTTTTGCTGGGTGGCCACCTGGTTGTTTGTGAAACCTTTCGCAACATTCAGCAAAGTGGATGTGCTGCATCTGTGGATGTTTTCTTTTGGCCGCAAGATTTTGCAGGCTACTTTAGGGGGTTCTCCCCTCTTGGGGTGTATTGTTCAGGTTGGGCTCCAGTTGTTCTGTGTTGAGCTCCTGTTACCTGGTTGGCTTGGGTTAGCCTTGGAATTTGTTGTTATCCCACCCCTCATGTTTTGACACTGCTTTGGGGCGTCCCTATCGTAATGGATCGCTGTGTCTGTCAACGAACGAAGGAGAAAATAGGATTTTTTGACTTACCATAAAATCCATTTCTCTGAGTTCATTGACAGACACAGCACCACTACTGCTTGTTACTAAACTGAAGGCCTATAGCAGAGAGGGGGGTGTATATCACCTAGGACTGCCCATAGTCGTAGTCAAGTCTTTTTTTTTGCCTAGTCCTACTTCTGAAGGGGGGGGGGGGCGATATAACCCTATCGTAATGGATCGCTGTGTCTGTCAATGAACCCAGAGAAATGGATTTTGCAGTAAGTC